>ML104503.1:70419-216063 GCA_003697995.1 Taxidea taxus jeffersonii | reverse complement strand
TTGGTCTTCCTCATCTCTATTCCACTGAGCCCGAGGAGTCACTAGTCTGGCTGGTGCCTTTCTAGACCACTTCCACTGGTGAGGAAAGAATAAGGAGGCTTTATTTTAAAAAAGAAGAAAGTATGGTGCTGGTCCTAGATCCCCAACCTAGATAAGAACAGTATTTAAGTTCATCAAAGCCCAACAAGAGGCCGTGAAGATAACTCTGTTGTTTATAGAAATGACTGACCTAATGGGAAGCCTATGGCTGATACCAGCGTATATGGTTCTTGCCTCCAGATTAGCTCTGTCACAGGCCAAAGAGGTCTGGAACCGAATTAGTGATCAGCATAACAATTGATCAAGCACTCATCGTCTATCCGCACTGTTTTAAGCTTTCCACTAATTCATTTTATTCTTATAAGAACTCTATAGGCAGATACTAAAATTATTTTTCTTTTGCTAATATGGAAACTGGAGTAGGGAGATTTTAGATAAATTGCCCAAGTTTACACAGTGTGATGGCATGCAATTGTGTGAAAATTCTTGGACACTCCTCTCTTCAAGAAGTGGAGTATTAATCTCCTTCTCCCTTGATTTGAATCAGACTTAGAGACCCAATTCTAATGAACAGAATGTGGCAGAAGTGATGGGAGGTGCTCCCTACTGTAGGACAAAAGACTCTGATTGCCCCTTCTTCCCGGCTCTCTCTTTTGAGTTGTATGTCTTGAGGATTCCAGAGGAGCCCATATGGGAGGACCAACAACCAGCACCAGTGGGTCCCCCATGTAAATGAACCACTCTGGAGGTGGATCTTCCTGCCTCAGTCAAGCCTTCTGATGACAGCAACCTCACGATAGACCCTGAGCCAAAGGTGCCCAGCTAGACCACTTCTGAATCTGACCCATCAACACTGTGAGATAATAAATGGTTATAATTTTGAACTGCTAGGTTCAGGGTAATTTGTTATATATCAATAGAAAACTAATACACACAGCTTCTAAGAGTCAGGGCCAAGATATCAATCCAGAGGGTCTGAAAGCAAAGTCCACAGTTTACTACTATACCATTCTGCCTCTGTTGATACAAAGGAAATTATTTGATAAACTCAGATTCTGACAAAAACTGTTCAGTAATTTGGAGGGCCCTTTCCTCCAAGCTGTAAGAAATTCTGATGTGTTTCTAGACATTGATAAATTGGATGATGGCAACACACATGTTAGCTACATACAGTCACTCCTTTCCTACGATGTTCTGAACGAATGCTGGTGTGAGTCTTTCGGTCTATCCTGTTTTTCCCTAGACTCCAAGCAGACCTTACCTTTCTGTCAGCACAGTGCTTTAGAAAAGCTTGTTAGAATTCAATTAATCAGATTACGGCTATTTTAGTATCATTTCTATCCTATGAATACACCACAATCACCTTAACCAAATTAGATGCGTATCAAATCTATTGACCTCAAGTATTATTAGCCTTCTTTTATCGTCTATTACTTTTAGGCTGGGAGGAAAATAGAAACAACTCATCTCTCAGATAGGATCACTTCTGCACGTGGTTAGTTCCCCTTATGTTGATTTGTGCTGCTTGTCCAAAGGTTGACTCTCTGCTGCCACCTTGTTGATAGAATGAATGCTAGCGCCCGTGGCACTGGGCTATTCACAGACTGAGTGCTTGTAAGTGGTACTGCCTGTCTCTCTCCACAGACATGGTTAGACAGCGGTCAGCAAATAACCATCCTTGGTTGCAGCCAGCATGGGTTCCCCACCACCCATTTTTCAGCATCAAGATACCCGAAGATCCACTCAGAGATTCAGAAGGTATTGGTAAGCACCTTAATAGTTACTCAGAGTCAAGGGAGACAGAAGGCCTCAGTGACGTTCCAACCAGGAAGAACTAACCTGTCCCTGGAATCCTGACACTCATTTTCTCTCTCCAGGACATACGTCACAACCACAGTCCCTTTGCTTCTACTCCTGGGTGTTTTCCTCATGGCAATCACGTCACTCCTCTGCTTCAAATCCAGAGCAAGGTCCAAATTTCCCACCAGATAATACCAGAGCTTTCCACAATCTGACTCTGGTCTAGCTTATCTCCCAACAATCTTCATGATTTTCAACTTAGTGACATTGAACTCTATGTCATTTCTGAAGCAACCGTCCTCTCCAACTCCACATGCTTCGTTTGAGAATTCGACCTGGAGTTTGCCTCATCTGGAATATCATCTCCCCAGTCCAGGGAACTGTGCCTTTGCCTTTTCTGCTTCAAAGCTGGAGGGACCCCTCACCCACCACATTCCCACAGGGCTCTGGGGTGCTGTGTTGGAATTATCTGTTTGAATGTTTATCTCATTCCATCTCCTTCTCTCCTCTTCAACAACAATTGCAGGACTCTGTTTATTGTATATTAACTTCTTTTTTAAATTAATATATAATGTATTATCCATTTCAGGGGTTCAGGTCTGTGATTCATCAGTCTTAAACAAAAATTGCAGGATCCTATTTAACTTTGCACTCCTGGTATCTGAATAGCAGGGACTTAATACATGAGATTATAAAGTATTTAGCATATCACTTGACAATAGTTAAGTGATTAAATCAGGTTGTGGCTGTTATTGTTAATTTGTTGAATGAAACCAATGGTTAGTGCTTACAGATCCACAAGCAAAAATAAAAAATAAAAAAATAAAAGTATTTGCTTTGTTCCTGACAAAAAAAAGAGAAGAAGGTTGAATGAGAAGAAAAGAAACATAAGATATGCATAGAAAACAATGAAGAATCTAAAGACACCAGAAATAAACCATTCAATAAGCTAAATAATATGAGATTAGTGAGATATTAAACAAAGCAGGGGGAATTTGACAAATTTTCCTAGCTGGCCAGATCATCTCCACTGGGAAAGTGGCTTTGAGAGAAGTGGTAAATTCCCTATAACCTGAGTCACTAGAAACTAGACCAGACAAACCACTTAAAAGTATATGGCAGCAGACATCAGGGAACCAGCTGAGTTAGTGGGCTTTTTCATCTTTAATTTCTCTGATTCATTCATAAAGTATTTATAATAAGGCTGCAAAACATTTGTTACATCTTTTCCCATTTGTTCACCTTCATTTTTCCGAGGGAAACACGCACAGTACGAATATTCCCTTGGCTAACGTTGGCCAGCAACGGGGCTGTGCAAGCCCACAGGAGCTCAGATTTAACAATAACACTGGAAAAGAGAGAGACGGCCATTTTACTGGAAACTTTTTGGACACAACCAGATTATTTTGATTAGATCTGAATTAGGGGGGAAAAAAAACCTTGGGGCAGACTGCTGGGTGTTGCTTGATTTAGTCTTTGAATAAAATTGGTCAACCAATACCTTTTCGTAAAATAACCACCACACAGGACAAGCTCCCTCCTCCCTCCTGCTTCCTCCTCCTTGTTCTTCTGCCTCTCTTTTCATGTGATAGTTCCTAGAACCAAAGCCAGACACTAGAATAAAAGAGGTGATACTACTATTCTCTTGCAGTTGTTTTCTTTCGCTTTTAAAATGTGGTCTTATTTTTCTGACTCTGCTGATTAGAATTTTGCCTAAAAAAGTCTTTCCAAAGTATCTCTGAAAAGATTGTTGTAGATTATTTCCAGCTTTCCCTTTAGCTGGCATCTGGATGCTTTACTTTGCTTTGGTGCATTAAAACGTAATACTACATTAAAAAATAAGTAATAGCGGGTTTTTGAGCCACTTGAGCCAGATCTGAGTGTCTGGGGCAAGTGGGAAGAGGGAGGCTCTGGCAGGACCCTTCATCTTAGTGAGGAGGGAAGCAAGCTTCCAGATGTATTACAGGGTTGCAAAGCAAGTCAAAGCCTAGACTGGAACCCAGATGTCCTCATTTTTCCTCTAGAACTTTGCCCATTATGCCAAGGATTAAACAGGTAGAGACGACTGAGTTGTGTGCATTTTTTTTTCTTTTTCCCCGCAATCTAAATTTCAGCAATATAACCTTAATGAAAATAAGAGCAGTTAACATCCAATGAATGAATATTTTGTGCTCTACATTTAATGTGTCTTTATTTGAATCACAAAACCATTATCCCCTTCTTACCAGTGAGGAAACTGAGGCACAAAATCTGTTACTTTTTTCAGGGTAATCTAGTTTAGATAATAGATGACAGAGATAAGATGTGACCCCAAGGCTTTGGCTTCAGAGAACAATACTCACCCATCACACCTGAATATCTCTCAGCAAAACCAGACCTTCCCTGGCAGCTGGAAGCCATGGAAATGCCTCTACAACTGAGTGTTGACATTTCATTGCTATTTCAATGTCATTATTGTGGCTTTGCATTTTGATAACCCATATTTTATATAATCATTACTAATGAATTTGCAATCTCACTCCCTTAGAATCTTCTGAATACAATCACACTGATTTCGCAATGATGTGAAAAGACCAACTTTGCAAATTTTGTATCTTTATAAACTACCTAGATGTAAAGATAACTAAAAGGTTTGCTCTAAACCACTGATAAAAGTAAAATAATTATCAAGTAGATTTACAACGGAACCAGTATAAAAGCTACAGTAGTGACATTTATTAATATCCAAGATGATATATCAAATAGAAGAGACTTTAAGCATAATGTAAGCTGTACCAAACACTAAATACAGTTTTTAGATTTTTTTCAAAACTCTATTTTTAATGAGTATCCGATATTCTGTTCTAAAGACTAGAAATAATTGTCTTAATTTATTTATTTTTTAAATGAGTTTCTATTAGCAAAGAGAAGCCTTCAAAATGTACGTGATGTTTATAAAGTTTTAAAATTGTATGAAGTTTAGGGAAGAACAGATAAAATGGAAGACTCTGGAAGTCACAACTAAGATCTCCTTTGGCAGATATAAACTTGGGCTTACTGCCATATTAATAATACAGCCAAGGAAGCAGTTGATGGGCCTTTTCCTGCAACGAGACTGCCTCACTCTGTGAAATGGGAGGCCATTTTGAAACCTGCCTGTGGGTTTCCACCCAGCCATTTTACACTAAAGCTACCCAAACTTCTCACAGCCCTCACGTTCCCTTGTGAGGCTGATTTTTAGGTTCATTTTGGCCAATAGTTAGATCTCATGGAGCAAACAAAAATGTCAATAGAGACATAATTTCCATATCCATCAGGACTAATTAGAGTTCAGCCTGACAGGTTTATACAGGCTAACACAGCATTTCTTCAAGAATGCACCTTATGTTTAACTAAGAAGCAGCTGATTATTTGGTGGGCAGAACTTACATCACAGGGAAGAATTAGCCCATTTCCACAAAACTATCATCTTTAAAAGAATGCAGCTTGGAGTCCGGCTGGTACAGAATTTTCTACATTCCATTGACTCCTCAATAGATAACTGATGAGTGGTAGTGGCCCAGTTCTGTTACTGACTGGGCACTGCCAATTTACAATCCGACAATCGTCAAAGTTCTGTTTTGTTTTCCGCCTGTTCTAATCAAAGTAGAGGTAGAAAAAGATAATCAGCTTCTAGTTACTGAGAATCATGGTGTCCTGGACTCTTTGGTTGTCAGCAGAAAATAGTAGGTGGTATAAAATCTCCTCCTCTTTGGCTATCAGAAGCCTCACTCACAAACCTACTCCAGTGCTCCAGGCTCCCACTGTTAGGGGGAAATCCAGATCACATGAAAACCTCTCCCTTCAAAGAGCCAGGGAAGTCCATTTGGAAAGCACTCCCTGCTGCCTCAGTCCAGGCCTGATCCTCTGCCCAAGAATCAAGTAGCTGTGAACATCCCAAATGAGCGGTACCCAGTGAAGACCGGCCTCCTTCCTCTGGTTGCCTTGGAAACAGATCTGCTCTTTTTTCTTCCTGGCGTTAGGATGGGGGTTGAGTGGAGAGTTAAGAAGAGCCTGGGGTAGACAGAACTGGCTTTGGAACCTGCTCTGCCCTTGGCCAAAGTCCCTCAACCTCAGACCTTCCCGATTCTCATCTGGAAAACGGTGATACCAATGTCTGCTTTGTGGGGTTGATGCCTGGCTCTGAGCTGGAGTTCCAAAATGGCAGGCATACAGAGGAGGCAGTGCCTGGGACAGGGACAGGAGTGCAGCCACTGCTCAGACTAGAGCCTCTGGTATTCGTCTTTTTGGAAAACCCTTCGGCTCCTTGACAGGGGCAAGAGAGCACAAGGCGACTTGATGAGTGTCCCCACAAAGAACACAAAGTAAGGCCCAGCTGCAGCTGTCCAACAGCGGAGAGCTGAAGGAACAGAGACTACAAGCTGCTCAAGGGCAGGAACCATACCTGCAAGGGAAGAAAGGGCCAGTGGGATTAAATCACCCCCCAGGGGAATGGCCAGAGTAAGGTTTCAGTGATGACTGTCTTCCCGCAGAGACCAGAACTGCTGAATCAGGATCTCGCTGGGAAGTCTCGGGAAAGGCTGAGCCCCACACGGTAACTTCAACTTGGAGCCTCTGGACCAAACACACCCGGCCGATCGCATCTGCCCCCAAAGCAATATACAAAGAAGTGCCTGGAAAGTCTTGTAGTGGGGCTTGTGGGGAGCAAGTGCCTTTCAGAATACAGCCGGAAATAAGCCAGAAAGACTGTGGGATCTGTTACCTGCCTGCCTAGTGGTGTTCTGGGGACAGGCCCTGACTGGTAAGGAATCAGGGTGGTCCTCATCCCGCAGCCTTGGATGGAACGACCCTCACTAGGTGGCAGCGCTTTCTTCTTGGCTCAGACCTGTTGGGGGGGCGATGGGCCCCGGGGACCGCCCCTGAGTCCCCGCCCCTGAGCCCCCGCCCGCCCCTCTGCCATCACCCCCGGCCTCCCGCCCACCACCTATACCAGGAACAACAGTCTGTGCCTGAGCCCCACAGAACGCAGAACTCTTTTTAGTGAAAACGAACACGGTAAAGACGATTAACATTATCAAGTGAGGTCTTACAGAAACAAGAAGAGAAGAAAATGAAGGACAAAGAGCGCAGTAGCTACACGCTTCACTTGTTACCAAACTTTTCAGTCATTAAAACTTGACTGGGAGAAATTAAAGCCCATGGTCCTAAGCCTTACTCATTATGAATAAGCCTTTTACAATGAATTCGCAAACCGTTCCTCCGAAAGCAAATTGGACAGTGAACTTTGTTCAACAGTCTGCCTGCCTAATGGCTACAGCCACCTCTGGAAACACAAACGAATTTCTTTTTATTTTTAATATAATCAAGTGGATTACTAAATAACATGGGGAGGAAAAAATGAATACACACACAATGGAGCATAATTGGGTGGGGGGTGGGGTGGGAGGCGGGCGGCAGTGGGACAAAAAACGCTGGGTTCAGTGACAGAAGACTTGGGCTGCAGTCCAGCTTCTGTCACTTACATAAGACAAGTCACTTAACTGTCTCAAAGTTTCGGTTTCTTTATCTGTAAAAGCGGGGAATGGAAATAACACCGCACTTTGAGGACCTTGGTGGGGGAGACGAGGGACAGGCATGCTTTCCAAAGGCCCTCCTCTGCTGTCACTGTTCTCAGCATCAGCATGGGCTCCAGAGCCTCGGTGTGGCTCCTGTCGTCTTATGGGGCCCCGAGGGCAGTGGCATTCCACCGACAGCCCAGACAGAAAACGCGGCTAACATGTACTAGATGACGGCAATGGCAGGGGGTGTTAATCACATAAATGACCAGATTACCACCTGTGAAGTAAACCAGAAAATGTTCATACCTTCTGGTATCTTGCTGATCTCTCATTTTCTTTGTAGGACAGGCTTAAATTGTGAAAGGTACCAAGCAGCTAACATCCAAACAGCACAAGGAATTTTGGTTGGTTACCCTTGGCAAAGTGCAGGTTCTGAGTTGCTGGGCAAGATTGCATTTTCCTAAGGCAAGGAAATTTGTTGAGGTGACCCACTAGGTATTTCAGGTGCCATACTCAAGTATTTTCCTCCAGCTTCACAGATGAGAAAAGTGGGGCTTACAGAGAGCCACTAGTTTTTCCAAGGTCCCACAGATCCAAATGATACTCTTAACCTTATGTCACACTGGACACAGGGCACTGTGGTAATCGGGAAAACTGCAAAAGATACTGCCTGGCTGGAAGGGCCATGAGTTGGTTCAACCACCTGGAAAGCAATCTGGTACTTCCTGAAAATCTTGAACATTTGTATACTCTAGAACCCACAAATGCCACTCCAGGGTACAGACATTCTCGTGTATTCATACTAGTCTGTGTACACGGGGATATTATGGAAGTGTTCATAATGCGAAACAAACAATCTAGAAAAGTCAGAAGTTCATTTGACTGGGGGTGGGGGGGTGGGGGGGATGGATGTAAATAACTCGCCACACGATGCTATTAGAGCAGTGACTAGGAAGGAGCCATAACTCCACACAGTTGCAGAGGCCAATCTCTCATATTACACCCAGTGGAGAAGACTGGGTTATGGGGGGCTACCTCTAGAATGACACCACTTCGGTAAAACTCAAAGCAAGTGAAACTAACAGAGCGAATCCAGATGCATACGTGTGTGACATTCAAACAATCAAGTGAAAGGTAAGGACAAAATGTCAAAGTACTGGGTAACTTCTGGTTCGTGAGTGGGGTGGCAAGTCCTTGGGTGACTGCCCTGTCCTATTTCGTGTTACCATATAAAGGAGATCGTTACTTTGAATGAAGTACACAGCTGATCATTAAAGCCTGTTTTAAAGTTACTACTGGTGGGATGGGCGTATAGGGGCCTTCAGCCTTTCATCCTACCCCGAGGCATGTCAAGCCTAGACGACTGGAAAGGAAAAGCACTGGGCCAAGGTGCACGGCTCTGATGGTCCAAGGCTGTTTTTCTGGCCGCTCGGCGGTAGAAGGCTACCTAGGGCTCTGGGTCTGGATAGACAGCCGTGCCAGCCCAGCAAAGCAGATGACAGAGTTCTAGACCACCCATGTGGCCATCCAGAGCTGCGCCGGGTGGGCCAAAAATTGCAAATGTCCCTGCCCCTTGGCGGCACGAAGCCACCTGTGGAGAGCAGCAGGGGCGGCAGGAGCGTTCCTGTTCCAGGACTGGAGGCCCAGCTGCCCCCAGGGGCCGGCAAGCCAGTGCCAGTGAGACATCAACACCAGGCGCTCCAGCTGGGGCAATTTATGTAAGTGGATAATTGCACATAATGGAGTTAAAATATAATTGCCTCATTAAAATGGGTTACTAAATCTCATTGTGTGTGAGTGTGAAAGAGATAGACAGAGACACGTGTGTTAAACGGCAAGAAAACAAAATTGCATAAATGAATGTGAACGAGAGCAATCAGAGTGCCTGATTGGGACACCTCCATGGAAGGAGACCTTGGTGCCTTGTGGAGCGTCTGAATGGCTCGGGAAACCCATCACTGGGGGCTGCCTGGGCACAATGGTGACAGCTCAGGGGTGGGCTCAACTCACCGTCGCTGGGTCCTTGGCCTTGCCAGGGAACCTACAGTTTGGAAGCTCCAGCTCCAGTCTGGTGTAGCAGAAATGTGTTCTTTCCCCCACATCGTCTCCAGAGGTCATCCTGGCATGGCTTGCCCAGTGAGCTGTGCCATCGGCACTCTCCCTGCCTGCTTCCGCCTTGTGGCAGACTTCAGGGCTAGAACTGGAGCCAGCTGTCTGCCTGTGTGACAGGTATGTGTAGGAGCGGAGAGCGACTGCACAGAGAAAGGCTCCCATGCGGCAGCACGAGCTCTTGCCAACCTGGAAGGGAGCCCACACGAGGGCCACCTCCCCCGCCTCCGCTGAAAGAATGCTGGGCACCCAACTCCAGTGAGACTCCGAAAACGCTCCCAGCGGTCACGGTCATGAACACAGACAGAATGCTCTGCTCCCCTTCTCCAGTGGCGCGTCAGGGCTGCCTGCCACTGTTGCCTCCGTGTCTGCCACCCAAGCCACCCATGCCGCATAGGAGAGCTCCTCCACAGGAGAAAAGTCCCGCTACTCACCCTTTGGATTTTTTTTGGAAACAGTTACTTCTAAAATTAACTCCGAGCGCTTATTACCCCAAGAGCCACAAATGGTCACGCCTCACTTTGTTCCCAAGTTTCCAATGTGCACTCAATCTGGCAATTAGCACAGCTCAGTCTGGAAGGAGCAAAGTTAAGTTTTGTCTCAGAACGCTCGAACGTTAAAATGTCAACACTAATGAGTTATTTTCTTCTCAGTATTAGAAAGCAGATAAACATTACCAATCTGGTGTCAGTGAGTGTCACTAACAAAACCCCAAACCTGCTTCAGAATCCCCCAGTCCAGGAGTGTCGCCTGGAGCCACAAGTGAGGCAAGGGGACAGGGACAGGAGATAGCGGGAGAAGGGGACAGAGAGGAGGGCTGCACACCCAGCCCTGACCTGGGCATGGGACACGTACTGTGCCCCGTCACCCCCACCAGCCTGCGTGACTCACCGCTACTGCTAAGCCCGACTTCAATTACAGATTTTCACTTATATGAACAGATTTGTTTCTGTGCATGATTAAATACTCTCCTGATTCCTCAGATAAGTTCAGAAGTGCAAAAAGGAGGAGGATGAGCTTTTTAATTACAAGCAATTCAGCCTGGCAAATAGAAATCTCAACCTGCCAAGTCCCGGACTTCGAAACCTCGCCAAGATCCCCATCTGCTTCCACGGGGGACCAGGGAGGGGGTGCTGATTCAAGTTCCCACAGAAAGAATTAGAAAATCTTGGACCAAACATTTAGCTCTAACAAATAAAGAGCCTCAGTTCTGGATAAAAGTCAAATTGTGAAGATACAGCAGAGCTCTGTGTTTTGCTTTTTTGTGTGTTGGGGGGAGGTGGGTGGGTTGTGGAACAGGACGAGACGGGGAAATGGCAGAACCAGATTTCAGCTCATCTTGATGAAATTGTGGAGTTACAGAGGCTACTCTTGTTCCTTCAGGGTTTTGGGGGGGTGTAGGCCAGGGGTGCCTGGATGTCCCCAATCCCTGAATGGATCTCCCTACCCCACCCCCATGCCCAGTTTCCTTGAGCACCAGGATTCTCTTCTAGAAAAGCTTCTAGCCTCAGAATGGAGCCCCTGAAATGTTATGAAACAGGAGTTGGCAACGCTTTCCTTTTAAGCTGCCAAAATGGAGAGAGAGCCGTGGAGGCACAGGGAAGGTGAATGTAGTGTGTCATCTGCGTGTCATGACTCAGCTCGTGAGGTGCCCCCGACTGGGCTCCCACCGCTCGGGTGGCAGGCAGAGGGAGGGCAGATGGGCAAGAAGGGTGGGGCAGAGGCAGCATTGAGGAGAGTCTCTGGAAGCCAGCAAAAGTCGGGTGGCAGCTGCTGAGTCTCAGTGGGCCTGGCACTGCTATCAGGAAGCCTGGATTGCCACCCTCTGGTAACTGAGCCAGGGGCTGGTTGCTAAATCCTGTAACAGAACCCTCCCCACGGGCACTTGGCATTTGAGCCTTAATGGTTTTGGCACTTGGCCTAATTGCTCAGAATATGTGCATGGTTAGACAGTAATTCCTTCATCACACTCAGTAAGTATCTGCACACAGCACAGAAGCTGCGATATTTTTATTCCAGTAATTCCTTTGCCGACCACCGAAATTCTATGAAAAATTTCTCAGAAGCTATTAGGTATAAACCAAACTGCATCTTACATCACGTTTATGCTTCAGATTATAGAGAGTTGTATAAGCCTCACAATGCCCACCAGGCAAGAAAATTGCCTCATTTTGTTCAAGAAACCACGTACAAGGAATGTTGCTACATTCAGTGATAAAAAGGAGTCACATTATATTTACTATCTCAAAAGAGTGGAAGCTGACATACTTGCTTATGCTTGTTAATATGATTATACACTTTACTCATTTTGAGATAAGGTCGTTTGGTTAATGAAATCAGATTACCTTATCAGATTGATCTCTTCGAGATTCAAGTCAGATGCAAGTATTCAAAAACAGTCAGAGCCAACAGAACCCCAGTCACCCACCTCAGGGTTTGAGAGAACAGAAGTGAACACTATGAGTGGCAAGTCAATATGCACTGCAAATTTCACTTAATTTACCAAAGTAAGTGACTGGTGCTGCCAGTAGTTCATATATTGATAATTGGCTTAACTGGTAAGTCTCCAGTTTATTTTTGTAACTGCGAAGCAGGACACAGAGACAGGGACATAAAAGGGCCATGACAGAAGGAAAGCTATCATCATCATCAATTGTTCTTTCTAAAAAACAAATTTTATCGCCTCACTCTCTTGTTAAAAACTTTAACAGAAGAAATGCAAACAACATGCTTCTAAGTAAATAAAGTTTCAAAGAAAAAAATCCTAATGGATAAAATTTAAATCTAGACATAGCCTCAAAACATAAAGCAAAACCTGAAAAAACTAAAAAAAAAAAAAAAAGAGCAAATACCATCTTAGTTGAAATTTTTAACAAGTACCTCGCAGCAATTGATAAACATGCAGATAAAAATCCAAAGGACTATAGATGACTGGAACAAGATTAACAAAATGTGTCCTCTTAACATGTATAGAACACTGCACCCAATAACTATAGAACATATTATTTCAAATATTAGGGGGACATCCCTCACTAAAATAGTATAACTATGAACAAATATATAAGGATTGATATACAAGCTATTGGTTGGCTGCAATGGAATTTACTTTGAAATAAATAATAAAAAGATAACTAAGAAATCTTGTTATGTTTGGAAATACACTTTCTAAATAATCCATGAGTCAAAGAAGAAATCACAGTAGGAATCAGAAAATATTTTGCAGTGAAAAATAAACAAAATATGACACATAAAAACATGGATACAACAAAGCTTCTGTTTACATGGAAATACAGATGATATTTAAATGAATATATTACAAAAAAAAAGTTTGAAGATTGATGATACCGATCTTCCTTGACTCACAATAGGGTTATGTCCCGTGAAGCCCACAGTAAGACGAAATAAGCTGAAAATGCATTTAATGTACCCAACCGACTGAACATAATAGCTTAGCCTCACTAGCCTACTTTAAATGTGCTCAGAACACTTACATTAGCCTATAGGGAATCATCTAACACAAACCTTCTTTAGAATAATGTGTTGAATATCTCTAATTTATTAACTACTGCACTGAAAATGAAAAACAGAATGGTTTTATGGGTACAGAATGGCTGTCAGTGTCTACCCTTATGATTGCAGAGGTGACTGGAAGCTGAGGCTCCCTGCTGCTGCCCGGCATCAGGAGAGGATCTTCCTGCATATTACTGGCCCAGGAAAAGATCAAAAGATCAAAATACACAATGTGATGTACAGTTCCAATTGAATGCATATTGCTTTTGCATCACCGTAAAGTCAAAATATCGTATGTTGAACTACATAGTACGTCGGGGACCATCTCTATAAGCTCCCACTTCAAGAAGGCAGAAAGAGAAGAGCAAATAAATATGATGAAAGTAGAGGGAAGGAAATAATAAAAATAGAGCAAAAAAAAAATCAATGAAACGTAAAATAGAGATAATCAGCCACATCGGTAACAGACTCTTTGAAAAGACTAACAAAGTTCATAACTCCTAGCAAGACTAATCAAGAAAGAAAACATCAGTTATTAATATCATGTCCACAGACATTAAAAAAAGTTAAGAGGACAGTAAGGAAAGTGACAGTATGACAAATTTAGGTGAAAGGGACATATATCTTGAAAAACAGAATTCATTAAAACTGACACAAGAAGAAATGAACGATATGAATACTCCTGCATATGTTTTAAAAATTGAATTGGAAATTTAAAATAACCTTTCCACAGAGACATCTCTAGGTAAGTTGGCTGCACTTGGAATTCATCCAAGTATTTATGGAAGAAATAACAACAATCTTACTCAAACTATTTCAGATAAGAAAAGAAGAGATTATGTATAATCTGTTTTATGAGGTCAGCACAATCTTGTTAGCCAAACCAGACAAATATATTAAAAGAAAGGAAAATTACAAGGTAATCTACAGGCCATGAACATAAAAACAAAAATTCTAAATAAAATATAAATAAATCAAGAGGTATATAAAAAAGATTGTACATTATGACCACTGGGTTTATTCCAGGAATGCAAAGTCGTTTTGACATTTGAAATTCTCCACATTAAGCAAATAAGGGGGGATAAAGCCTATACAGTCACCTAAGTAGATACAGAAAAAGAACAACCCAAATTTGATAAAACTCATAACTCATTCATGATTTAAAGTAATCATAACAAACCAGGAACAGAAGGGAGCTTTCTTAATTTGATAAAGCTTATCTACAAAATATCAACCAAATAAAAGCTTTCCCTCCCTCCTCACATTTTGGAAAAAGACAGGGGTGGTCATGATTACCACTTCTATTCAATACTGTAATGTTGTAATGTTGAACACTGTACAGTGTCATAAAGCCAGCAAGACTAAGAAGAAGAAATAAAACTGTCATTGATCACAGACTATATGATTGAACTTATAAAATTTACAAAAAAATCTACAAATAAAGTTTCAAATTAACTCACAATTTAGCAAGGTCACCAGTCACTATATAAAACAAAACTAAATCCCGTGGTTCGTACAGTAAGAAAAAATAATGCAATCAATATAAGATTATCCCAGCAATGCAAGAGTGGTTTATGATCAGAAAAACAATAAATGTCATTGACCACATTAATATTAAATGTGTTATGATGATCATATGATGCCCTCTGATTAATCTATGGAAAACCTACAGCAAACGTAATTTTTAATGGTGAGATACTGGGAATGTCACCTTTAAAATGTGAATTACGAAACGTGCCCATTATCATTGCTCTTGGTTAACACTGTGCTGGCAGTCCTAGGTTAGCATGTTAAGACAACAAAAGAAATGGAGGGTATATAGATCACAAAGAAAGAAACAACACTGTCATCTAGTCTCAAGTAATACAAATGTCTATATAGAAAACTCAAAGCGTAGAAATTACATTAGATACATTAAGTGAGTTAAGTGCTTAGATCTAATATAATCAACACAGAAAAATCAATTCTGTCTTTATACACAGCAACAGATTTTAAAATGTAATTAAAAAACAGATACCATTTACGCTCTGAACAAGAACTATGTTAGGAATGAATAAAGCAAAATTTTCTTAGATTCATATGAAGAAATATAAACTTTTTTTTTGAAGGACACTAAAACTACTCTCATTACGTAGCGAAAATTTAACATGTTCATGATTTGGATTATTTAACATTATAAAGATATTAATTGTACCTAAATTGATATATAGATTCAAAGTAATCCCAACCATATTCTTGACTACTGCTTGAGAAATAGCTGATTTTAAACCGAAGTGGAAGAGCAAAAAGCCAAGAATGCCTGAGGCATTCTAGATGAAAAAGACAAAGTAGACCATCCTACCACATGCTAAGATTATAAAGTTATACTATTAAAATATATGTTATTGGTGTAAGAATAAGGAAACCTATGAAAAGAATGCAAACAAGATCCAGAAATGTGCCCACATATATAAAAATTTATGATAGAGAAAACTCTAGCCTCATCCCACTGTTATCACACACAAAGTAGAAAGCAATACGAATTCTGCATTCAGGCCCTGATAACCTGCGGTTACCAAGAGCAACACCATGGCTAACGATTTACCATGTGCAAGCAGAATCACAGGTTAACCACAGGAGTGTATTTGCACATTTCTGGGTTTCTGCAAATTCTATTACAATTTATTACTGTATGATTCATTACATTAACTTGTTAATACTCAGTGGCTAAGTGATTTCCTCTTTATAGGTAGGATTCAGAATAAAGGCAGGGTAACTTGACATGCTGTTTTTGTTTTTGTTGTTTTTAACGGCAGCAACGGCAGCCTTCTGACTTCTGAATGCTTGCTTTGCTTACATCTTTGTGAAAAGGAGCTAATGCAGTTTTCAAGCAAGAAAAATTCCTGGTCCTCTATTAAGTGCATATTGCAAGGCTGTGGAATACTAACCAAATCTTTGGCTTCCTTTTTAAGATTTGGCTTCTCAGGCACATGCATTTTCAACCTCAGTGCTCTGCTCATTACCATTTTATATTCCGTCTGAGGCCTGTATAGCAAACAGCAGTCGGCTCTTGCCTGAATTCTCCAAAGTAGGCTCATATATTTGATACCCCTTAGGAGGGCTCATGGCATCTAAACACGCGAGACCTAACTTTTGATGCTGGCTTGAGCAAGAAAAACCACTCTTGTTCCTTGTCATATTGCTTTTAGTAGGCAAAAAATAATGCTCGCTCCAGTGGAATTTCAGATTTTGACATTGATGGAAATAAAGAGAATATTCAAGTAAATTAATATCCTGGTAGCAAAGCTATTAACTTGAAACTCCTAGATTGGCTGGGACTTTAACTGTTTAAAATAGGCAATAAAAAAGCACTTTGTCAAACAATGATATATCCTATCAAAGCAAGGAAATATTTTATATGATATTTTCGGTCCTACCAACAAATTTCCCTTATTTCATAAGCTTAATACCACTTATTTTTACTTATTAAATTGCTAAGTGCTAGGAAAGTTTTTAACATCAATGTTAGTTGGATTTGACAGACGAGCATGCTATCATTAAATGATTTTTATATTCATTTCTTGGCCAATTTATAGTCATTTCATGTGTGGATGTGAAAATACACAATTATATCATCTATCTCCAAAAGCACATCATAAGGGGAAATAAATACATATTTTCAAGATAATTGTGCTTAAGTACAATTATAGCCCTAAAGTAACCATATGTAGACATAGTTATTTATAATATTATTAAACAGCATATTTAATTAAATAGGAAAAATAAGCTGACCTCCAAGTACTCAACATTATTATGTGACTCTGCATAAAAATCTATATTATTTAAAGGTGAAAACTTGTTGCCTAATACAAGGTCACAAAGATTTATACCTCCATTTCCTTCTAAGAGTTTTACAGTTTTTAACTTTTACATTGAGAACTTTGACCCATTCTGAGTTAATTTTTGTATAGGTCATGAATATTCTCCAACTTCAATCTTTTTTTAAAGATTTTATTTTTAGGGGCGCCTGGGTGGCTCAGTTGGTTAAGCAAGTGCCTTCAGCTCAGGTCATGATCCTGGAGTCCCAGGATCAAGTTCCACATTGGGCTCCCTGCTCGGCAGGGAGTGTGCTTCTCCCTCTGACCTCTCCCCTCTCATGCTCTCTTTCATTCTCTCTCACTCTCTCAAATAAATAAATAATTTGAAAAAAAAAAAGATTTTATTTTTAAGTAATCTTTGCACCCTCAACACCCAAAAAACAAATAATCAAGTCAAAAAATGGGCAGAAGACATAAACAGACACTTCTCCCACGAAGACATACAAATGGCTAACACACATGAAAAAATGTTCATCATCATTAGCCATCAGAGAAATTCAAATCAAAACCACAAGAAGATATCACCTTACACTAGTTAGAATGGCAAAAATTAACGAGGCAAGAAACAACAAATGTTGGAGGGGTTGTGGAGAAGGGAATCCTCTCACACCGTTGGTGGGACTACAAGTTTGTACAGCTACTTTGGAAAACTGTGGAGGGTCCTCAAAAATTTAAAATAGAGCTACCCTACGACTCGACAATTGCACTACTGGGTATTTACCCCAAAGATACAGATGTACTGAAAAGAAGGGGCACGTGTACCCCAATGTTCATAGCAGCATATCCACAATAGCCAAACTGTGGAAAGAGCTGAGATGCCCTTCAGCAGATGAATGTATAAAGAAGATGCGGTCCATATACACAATGGAATATTAATCAGCTATCAGAAAGGAGGAATACCCAACTTTTGCATCAACATGGACAGAACTGGAGGAGATTATGCTGAGTGAAATAGGTCCAGCAGAGAAAGCCAATTATCATATGGTTTCACCTATTTGTGGAACATAAGGAATAGCATGGAGGATATTAGAAGAAGGAAGGGAAAATGAAGGAGGGGGAATCGGGAGGGGGAGACAAACCATGAGACTATGGACTCTAAGAAACAAATGAAGAGTTTCAGAGGGGAGGTGGGTGGGGGGATGGGTTAGCCTGGTATGGGTATTAAGGAGGGCACGTTATTACCTGGAACACTGGGTGTTACACACAAACAATAAATCATGGAACACTACATCAAAAACTAACGATGAACTGTATGGTGACAACATAAAAAAAAAAAAGATTACTGTAGATCAAACAAAACAAAAGTAATCTCTGCAACCAACATGGGGCTCAACTCCACAGACCTGAGATGAAGAGTTGCACACTGAACTGAGCCAGCCTGGCGCCCCCAACTTCAATCTTATTCCTTGTGGATTTCAAGCTGTTCTGGTGTCATTTGCTAAAAAGATTATTCTTTCTCCATTGACAGGACTTGGCAGCTTTGTAAAAAACTCCCTTGACAATGGATGTATGAGTTGTCCAAGTCCTCTATTTCCTCACTATGAACATGAAATGTCTTTCCATCTATTTAGACCACCTTTAATTTCTTTCAACCATGTTTTGTAGTTTGCAGTGGATAAGTATATCACTTGCTTCGTTGAATCTATTCCTAAGTATTTTATTCTTTGTGGTGCTACTGTAAATGGAACTGTTTTCTTACTTTTTCAGATTGTTCATTACTAGTATACAGCAATACAACAGATTTTTGCATACGGGTCTATATACTGCAATGCTGCTTCACATGTTTATTGGTTCTAATACATATATGACCATATAGATAGGTAGATAAACATATATACGTAATAATATATACATGCTCATACTGTCTTCAAAAGGACATAGTTTTACTCCTTCCTTTCCCATCTGTCTTTTATTTGTCTTACCTGATTTCTCTGGGTATAATTTCTAGTACAACGTGGCATAGAAGTGGCAAGAGTGTACAACCTTATCTCATTCATGATTTTAGGGGGGGAAAGCTTTCAGTACAATGTTAAATGTGAATTTTTCGTAAGTGTCCTTTGTCAGTTCAGGGAAGTTCCCTTCTATTCCTAATCTGTTGAGTGTTTTTGTTTTATCAAAAGCTTTCCCTGCATCCTTTGAAGTAATTGTGTCTATTATTTATTTTATTAATATGGCATAGTACATTGATTGACTTTCATATGTTAAACTATTCTTGCATTCCTGGGACAAACTTACTTAGTCCTAGAATATAATCCTTTAATATGTTGCTGGATTTTCTTGTTAGTATTTTGTTGCAGATTTTGCATTCATGATCATAAGGGATACTGGACTATGATTTTCTTATGTTGCCTTTTCTGGCTTTATTATACGAATAACAGATGTTATTTTTCACTTTTTTATATATCTATTGAAACACATCTCTACATGCATTACAGAATAGCTAGCACATCCACTCACTGAAATGCTATTTTTCTATTCTACATTATCTGTATGTCTGCCATAATCTTTATTATTTCCTTCTTCTTGCTTTCAGTTTAGTTTATTTCTAGTTTTTTAAAGGTGTAAGTTTAGCTTAGTTTCTTCTTGAATGTAGGTTATTTTCTTCTGAGCACTGTTTTTATTTCATACCCTAAGTATTGGTATGTTGTTTTATACAAACTTTCATTCATCTCAAAGTTTTCTCTAATTTCCTTTGTTACTTCCTTTTTAACCCACTGGTTAGTTAAGAGTATATATATTGTTTGATTTCCATATTTATTTTCCCTCGGTCATTAGTTTCTAATTTTGTGCCACTGTAGTTGGAAAAGATACTTTGTATGATTTCAGTCTTTTTAAATTAACTGAGACTTGAATTGTGGCCTAACATACGGTCTGCCTTGGAGAAGGCAGCACACAGACTTGAAAGGCATGTGTACTCTGATGCTGGGTGGTGTTCCGTAGATGTCTATTAGGTCTAGCTGGTTTACAGTGTTGCCCAAGTCCTCTATTTCCTTGCTATTATTGATTTCTGTGTCGATTTCAGTGACTGTCTAGTATCCTTTCATTTTAGCCACAAAAACTACCTTTATTTCATTTTTTAAAAATATTTTTATTTATTTATTTATTTATTTATTTATTTATGGGGGGGTAGTATATGAGCAGGGGGAGGAGCAGAGGGAGAGGGAGAAGTAGGATCCCCGTGGAGCAGGGAGCCCAATGCGGCGCTCGATCCTGAAGGCAGATGCTTACCAACTGAGCCACCCAGGTGCCCCTCAGCCACAAGGACTACCTTTAACATTCCTTTGAGGCACGGTGATAGTTTTTGTGTATTCTGAACTGTCTCAATTTTGTCTGTATTTTCACAGGCAGTTTTGCTGGCTATAGAATTCTAAGTTAATGGTTTTGCTCTTCCAGCACTTTGAATGTATCATCTAATGCTTTCTGGCCTCTATGGTTTCTGATGAGAATCATGATCTTATTGTAAATCACATGTACATGATCAGTTACCTTTCCTGCTGCTTTCAAGTTCCCTCTTAGACTTTGGCTTTTGATAATTTGATTGTGATGTGTCTTGGTGTATAACTCTGCGTGGGCTTGGTTAACTTCTTAAATGTGTATATATTAAACTTTTCAACAAACTTGTAAAGTTTCCTACAAATAGTTCTTCAGATACTCTTCTGGCCCCCTTTCCCCCCTCTTTTCCTTCTGAAACACCCACTGAGTGAATATTGCTGATAATATCCCACAGGTCTCTGAGGCCCTATTCATTCATCTTCATCCTTTTTTTTTCTTTTTTTCCTCCATCCTTTTTCTTTCTGTTCCTCTGACTGGATAATCTCCACTGGCCTAACTTCAAATTTGCAGATTCTGTTTATCAACTGTTCAAATCTGTTCAATTCCTACAGTGAATTTTAAAATTTCAGTTATTTATCATTTTCAACTCCAGAAAAGATTTAAATTATAATTTTTATAAGTTTGTAACTTCATAAAAAATAATTTTTGCAATTTTTTTTTTTAAGATTTTATTTATTTATTTGACAGAGATCACAAGCAGGCAGAGAGAGGAAGGGAAGCAGGCTCCCTGCTGAGCAGAGAGCCCGATGCGGGGCTCGATCCCAGGACCCTGGGATCATGACCTGAGCTGAAGGCAGCGGCTTTAACCCACTGAGCCACCCAGGAACCCCCATTTTTGCAATTTCTATAGGAAAGATGGAGAAGATGAGAGCAGTGTTTGAAGGTGGGGAAGTAAGGGAGATTAATCTAACAGCTTCTATTTTCTCTATAAATTATGAGGGTCATTAAGAGTGAGGGCAGAAAAGTCTTCTTGAAAAGTGGAGAGGTGAGTTTAGCAAAGAGACAAAGTAAACTACAAGGCAATACTGAGTGCCATTTGAAGACTGTGATCATGAATTTAAAAAATCATTCAGTCCACTTATGTGATTTTTCTCAGGTAATATTCACCTGTTCAAGTTCAGGTGTAAAGAAAGAGAAGAATTCAATAAGAGGTTTTTGCAAGGCAAATACCTTTCTTTGAGAAAAGGCTCACATATATTCTCTAGCTAAGATTATTTTTATGCCATATCAAAACAGCTCAAAACACAAACCAGGAAGTATATAGCAAATATAAGGGTTGTGTCCATGAATTAGTACTTAAAATCTTTAATTTTGATGTAGTACTCAAGATAATATTCATAACACATTCTGCTCATCAGTCTTATACTGGTTATCTCAATTTGGCCCTACCCTGTACTTCCTTTTCTATTACTACATTTTCTAAAAACATACTGATGAGATGTATAAAAATATACTTCAATTATCACTGTTCTAGAAATAATTTTAATATCTTGAGAAAACTGTGTATTAAAAGCCCATTATACTTTCTTCCTAGAAAACAAAGGGATTCATCAATAAGGTAGCAATCTTTTTTCATGGTAGAAATAAATTATATAAAATTTAAGTTCCTGAGTTATATCATACTTTATTTTCTATCTTTTATATACCACATATACTCATTAAAGGAAAAAGACAAAAAGCACAGATTTACACCAAAAGAAGTGATAAATAACTGCTCTTACTCTAAAAGAATCATAATAATATAAACAAAATTTCAGATACATGAATAGGCCATGTTCTGTAAATAATAATGTGTTATATATGTCACATAAATATTAGTTTTACTAATTTGCAAAATATTTTAGCCTTGTCCATTTTTTCCCTATGCCTCAGTTTTCTCATAACTTAGGGACTCACCTCTTTTTATAGTTGTACCAGAAATTAAGATATTTTGCTAATAAGAATCATCCTTGAAATCTTACCAACAGAGTAAAGCCACATCAAACACACTGAGATCTATTTTTTTGAAAAACACAGTGATTCTGAATCTTACTCATAGGTAAGGTTCTAAAGTCAGAGCTCAAATCATTCTTGTGAGGGGCCACCAGGAGGATAGACACACTGTCAGTGAGCACCTGCTACTCCATATTTTTCCTCTGATGTGAAAGTAGATCCTTAATCTTTGGTTTGAACACCAGATAAAATCTGTAGATGGTTGGATTTAGAGTTCAGACTATACAACAAATACCTTTAATTAGACACTAGACTTACATGCAGCACAGGGTGCCTCCCTACCTAAAATCTTTTTGAAGTGCTGAACTTCACCTTGAATTAAGTCCAGGTATACACAGAGTGAAATCTAACCTGTTTAAATTACTTCTCTCTCTCCTTCCCCACTTTTTGCTAAGTGTATATTTCTGCTCGGTTTAAATATGTCTCCTCACATGAATAACTAATGAGAAAGCAACTTAATCTTTAGGTAAGGAGATGTTCTGTCCCACCTTCATGTTAATTCTTAAGTTTAGATAAGTTTTTCTTTTTTAATGTATTAGTCATTTGGAATTAATGTTGTAAAATAAAAATCCCTTGAACCTTTCATACGACTTTCCCCCATACATTTATATTCCAGAAAGTTACAGAGCTGGGAGGTGGCTCACAAAGAATATAGCATCTCTACAGAAGGAGCAGACACAGAGCAACCCTGACTCAGGTCAAGATTATACTACTTACTTCCATGGTACTGAGATCAAAGAAAAGAAATTATTGGGACTTAAAATGTTATGATACAAAGAAAATCGTAACCATCCAATTTTGAAGTGGAGATTAACATACTAAAGAACAAGAAAACCTTTAGAGTTTCAGGGATGCACTATTATGCTAACACATTCAAATAAGATTATCAGGACAGAAGTGCCTGCACTTGCTGTGGCGATCGGTGGAGGATGCTCTCTGGGTCTTTGTATTCATTGACTGGATCCATGACGGCTGCATACACTTCACTGTAGGCTCTGCAGACTAATTCTGTAGACTGTTTTATGATCTGCTCTCTATGGCAAAACAAATATATGTGAACACATGATCCAAAAATAAAATACTAAGAATTACAAGAAGCTTCATATTTGAACCAATACATTTCATTTTCATAATTACCACGTACATACTCTAAAAAATCATTGTTCAACTACACAAGTTACTTACTTTGGTTTGGGGATCCAACATACTTTTTTATATTCATTATTTATTATTGTAGAAGGGAGGGACTGTGTTTCGTTCACAGCTGTATCTTTAGGGTTACCAGAGAACCAACAGAAACTGACCTGCCATCAACATCCTGATTTTGCAAACGTGACTGGTAACACATTAACCTTAACGAAAGAGGCTTATCATCATTCGTACTTATCAAATCTTCAAATCTCAGAATAACTTACAGTAAACTGTCCTTTCAGTTATAGCTCCTACACTAGTAACCACATTTTAGACTTCTCATCTATTTATATTACCGGGTTAAAATAAAGTGACACTTGCCTCCAACAAGTCAGCATTTTCCACAAAAAGCGTTTCTACATATGCACATAAGAGAATAAAAGTTTTTAAATGAACTGAAGCCAATTTTTAAAGATCTGGCTAGAAAAAACAGCATGGGGTTCATAAAATCGGCATCAACTCTATGTTCTCATGACCTTTACTTCTTGCCATCCTCAACTACTTCCATTCATGTATCACTATGCCTAGTGACAAAAACACTATCTGTTCTGATTTTTACAACAAAATTTAAATGTGTCTTTCAAGCTTTACACCCAAACCTACTTTGTTGTTGTTTCTCATTTCTGTCAGCGGCATAACCATGCTGCATCACCTCAGTTCAGATCTTAACGAATTCTTGTATGGAGTATAGAAAAAAAAGCTCCCATCTGATCTTCCCTCTTCTAGTCTTTTCATATTTGATCTATTATAAGCACTGCTGTTAGATTAATCTTTCGAAACATACCTATTATCTTGTCTCTCCCTCACCCAGGGCCTTCCTTCAAGGAGCTTCTCTGGTTTCTGAGAAGTCGAAATCCTTCATCCTGTCATTTAGAATCCTTTATAGCATCTTCCATACCACAACTCTAATCCTGAGGTCTGACACAATTTCTGTTCTCTCTCCCCTGCTCTTGTTCACCTGAATTCCTCTGCTCTACTCCTCCCTTTGCCCAGGATGCTTTTTTTTTTCTCTCACATTCAAATACCCTGAATTCTCAGTAAAATATGTACTCTCTCATTCCCTGATCCCCAGAGCTAGAAATAATTATTCCATTTTGGAATGTGCATGACTAAAATGCTATTTGGAAGACTATCTGTGTATCTGTGGTCTAAGAAAGAATGAAATTAATGGATGAGGAGAAAAGTAAACTTATGATCTAAGATCATCAGCACCCTATTCTGAGGGGGTCTCAAACTCTTGGTGAGGTGAAACGACTTGACATTTCCCCCAGATTGCTAAAGCTTTCAAAATGAGAGTGGATAGAAGGAAGTTACACTGAGTAAATTCTCTGAAGAGAGTGGAGTAATGCTACTGGCCATACCACCTTTTCACTGGAAGGGAAGATGGTAGAAACTGGTTTGGAAATCTACTTCACCAGATGAGCCTTCGAGATATTTGTGATCTATTACTGATCATTCTTACAATTAACTGAACATAATAATAAATGCATCAGTATGATGCAAAATTATTTTCCATACATGAAATAGATGAAAAATACTATAAACTAATATTCTAAAAATCTGTTAAGTACACATTTGATGCCCATTTTGCAACTAGTCAAATTATTAATTTTAGACATAGTGTTTTTTGTTCTTTACTCAAAGCAGTAAGACAGATTTTGGGGGAGGGGTATAAAGCATCCATTACTTATACCTCTTATTCTAAGATCTATATTCAATCTAAATATAGTGTGCTATTTATACTACATAAAGAATACAAAGAGACAAGGTTATTCCCTCTCACAAGAAATTTAAAATCAGAATATGGTACAATAATGAATGTTAAATATAATTTTAAAAAATCCACAGTAACTGGTAAATGTAGAAAGAATTGTTGAAAAATCTGAATAAATTTTAAATTTTATTCCCAAGTCCCAATGATGAAAAATTTTAAATTTATTGCAGTTTAGTTGTAACCCAGGGCACATTTCTGTTTATAAGCTAAACTAGCTTACAAATGTCTACAACCTATGATGCAACAGAAAATTCATTATAAATCTGTAATGGAGAAAGCCAGAATAAAGCAATACTGCTAAGACATAAATAAATAAAATCAAGCCAATAAGACCAAGTAAGAGTTTATAATTTATTTTCAATTTTGGTGTTCGATAGTCCAGGCTTTCTCATTCTGTTCCTCAGTTTAGGAAGCTACCAAGATAGTGAAGGGATTAAAAAGTGAACACGGTTGTGCAGAACAAGGTAAGACATACCAAAGCTCATGGAGAAAAGAAGTCTTTCATGTAGTGACGTGAATAAAGAAAGGCAAAACGACTGTTCCTCCTGGCCTGTCAGCTAGCTGCTAAAGGCAACCAGGACAGAAAGGCAATGGGAAGAGAGATTCTCCAAAGTGAATCAGAGTCAAATCCAAACTGTAAAGGACAAGAACTGCGACTGATAATGATTTTCTACATTTCTGAACAAATTTAAGAGTTCACCATCACTACCAAAGCCAGATATAGGTCCACACACTCACATTCAGTAATTTTTTTCTAATGAACTATATATAGTAGAGATCAAATGGAACAGTGAGTGACATCACTGTCAGAAGAACTTGACTCTAGTTGAAGCTCTGCCACTTAATTACTGTTGCCTTGAACAAGTAATTTAACCTTTCTAGGACTAACTTCACTATTGAAAGGCAAAATATTGAGTTTAATAATATTTACAGGGTACTTCTAGCTCTTAAATTACTCCATTGGATTGAAGGTGTTTTAGTGACCTGCTAATTAAAAAAAAAACCCTCTTTGTGCCTATCTATTTATACACATACATATGCATACATCACATATACACACACACATTTATATACATACATGTTATTTGGGGGAATTGGGTTCCTTAAATAATGATTTATAGTGAGCATACCAGTTATTTGTATATAAATATTTTTACATTTATATACAAATCTGAGACGTTAAAAGTTTTACTTTCTTGCCATTTTACTATCTCCTCCTCTTTATTTATTGTGCTAATTACTATGCAATTAGTATATGCATTATACTAATTAGTATTTTAGTATTAAAAAGTATATGCGTGTATCTGTATATCTGTGTCTACCTGCCTCCCTGGTGTCTGGGCCCAAACTGTTCACTAGTATCATTTAAGAAATACAGAGTCTCGAAAAATGATGAATCATTATAGTGACAAATAATCAATGTTCAAAATGCAAGTTTCAGATATTCTCTAACTACATTTAAAATCACTAACAAATCATGTCATTCATGTGCTTCTGAAAACCTGGATGTGCTCATCCACTGATCAACTCGTGTACAGACAGGGATAAAGGCAGTATTGTTTTCTAGTGGTGTATGCTGAGCACTGGTGCTAGCATGGGCATCCACCTCAGATCTACACTCTGTATTCTGATCAGTCACAGCCAAGTCCAGAGCTGCTGGATGGAGAGTACTTTTAAAATTATTTTTTTTTCAATTTGAATTCAATTAATTAACATATCACATATTATTAGTTTCAGAGATAGAGTTCAATGATTCATCAGTTGTATATAACACCCAGTGCTCATTACATCAAGTGCCCTCCTTAATGCATCCAGTTACCCCATCATTCCATCCACCCCCCTGTCCCAGCAACCTTCAGTTTGTTTCCTAGAGTTAAGTCTCTTATGGTTTGTCTCCCTCTCTGATTTCCTCTTTATTTTTTCCCTCCCTTCTACTACGCTCCTCTGTTTTGTTTCTCAAATTCCACATATGAGTGAAATCATATGACAATTGTCTTTCTCTGATTGACTTATTTTGATTAGCACAATACCCTCTAGTTCTATGCACAACATTGCAAATGGTTTTTTGTTTTTTTTTTTTCTGGCTGAGTATTATTCGTGTGTTGTGTGTGTGTGTATGTGTGTACCACATCTTCTTTATCCATTCATCTGTGGATGGACATCTGGGCTCTTTCCATAGTCTGGCTACAGTAGACATTGCTTAGAATTATTTCTGGAGGTTAAAATCTAAAGATAGGTCCTGTTTTTCACATGACCAAAGAATATGCAAGAAGGCCAGCTGAAAGGGAAAAAAAATTTGAAGTAAGCTATCGTATCTATAAAGTTAGACCATTAACTTTCTTGCTCTCTTTACTACCATGAAAATCTCATAAGTAGTAATTTATTAGGTGGTACCCTATTGGCCTCTGAACAGTTTAATAATCATCATAGTGCAAACAGAACTTTTAAAAAATAAAAATATGACTCATACAAACAAAGAATGAAAGAATGTCAAAAATTTAATAACTCTTTCATGGGAAACTATTAAGATGGTAAAGCTGGTCCACAGAACATTTTGAGGAACTGGTCATTTATAGGCATTTGGAAAAAGGTTAGAATAAAAATAGGTTAGACACAGAACGGGTTAATGTCCTATGGAACAAAAAAGTACACAGGACATTAGGAAGCACGGGGCCTTTAATCAACAATAAGCAGAGCATCAAACTATGAAATATCCCCCAAGTAATTAAATAATTCTCGAGGGGCCTGTTAACAATGCTTCAGTGTGACACAGAAAGGACACACTGCTCTCCCAGACCAATTTGCCCTATTTCCAAGTTTCAGAAAGTCTTTCTCACATTTAGAAAGGAGTTTGCTATACCAGTGTATCATGTATCAAGGATAACAGTCATGCAGTTAATTAACTGCTGGAAAAAAGAAAAAAGAAATTGAAGGAGAAGATGAGGATGTTATAAAATTGTACAGAAGGGCAATACTTTTCTTACGGATCAGAATACCATGCATTAAGAAATTCGATTTTTCCTGTTATAAACAATATCACAATGTCCTAAAAATTTAGTATCATAAATCTCAAAAATATTAATAAAGACTAATACATAACCAAATGGAGATATCACCCATTTTAAAACATGTTCATGAAACATTTTAAATAATTATTTAAAGCATTTAGCTGTGATAAGAAATGAACTGCTTACTTACAGAATCAGTGAGCTTGTCATTAATCAGTACTTTAGGATTTTGGTTGCCATAACAACATGACACAACTTTCATCATTACCATAAACCCAGCATTTCTAAAAATAGCTTATTTCAACATTCAGGCTCTGTGATCACTAAAATTGAGCTTTATTACAGAACCATAGTTAAGAGTGCAATCAAATGCATCACAGAAGAGAAGAAGTCATTAACAGTTTAAGCCTGAAAAACTAAAAAGAAAAGACGGTAATATATTTATAAATAATAGATCGGTTAAAGAATTTTGATCTTTCTTTTAACATTAACACAAACATCAAAAACGTCACAATGGATCAAGTCGATTTTCCATCTCAGGTCAGTTTTCTGTCACTCACTGTAAAGCATATCTTAGGGGCACATGGTTGGCTCAGTAGGAAGAGTGTGAGACTCCTGGTCTTGGGGTTCTGAGTTCAAGCCTCACAATGGGTGTAGAGATTATTTAAAAAAATAAAATCTTCAGGGGCTCCTGGGTGGCTCAGTGGGTTAAAGCCTCTGCCTTCCGCTCAGGTCATGATCCAAGGGTCCTGGGATCGAGCCCTGCATCAGGCTCTCTGCTCAACAGGGATCCTGCTTCCCCCTCTCTCTCTGACTGCCTCTCTGCCTACTTGTGATCTCTCTCTCTCTCTCTGTCAAATAAATAAATAAAATCTTTTAAAAAAACCTCTTTTTTAAAAAAGTGTATTTTATATAACAGCATGCCCAAGTACCTCACATAAGTGTTACCTATCATGCAAACATTTTTCAGCATCCTTTAGAAATAACAAAATAATATAATTTCAACATAGAAAGGACTAATAAAAATACAGTACAGGCCAGTGTTATAGAGAATAGGTTTTGGAATCAGAAATACTGGATTCAAATCTTGGCTCTGCTTCTTATAAATTGCTTGCCCTTGGTTCAACTATTTAACCTTTCTAAGCAATGTCCTCTTCTGTAAAGAGTAAATCTTAATTCATGGACTCACTGGGAGGATTAAGTGAAGTTAAAGGACCAGTCCTGTTGAGGTATTCAGATCGATTACATTGTAGAGATTGGGGTGGGGCAAGGGTGAAACAACAGAACAGTTCAGAAGCTGATGTGGTAATACAGGCACAGATGACACTCCTCTGGACCACAGTGGTAACTATGAAGATGTTCAAAGGTAACTAGCCTCCTCTCACATATTTTTTTCTAGATAAACATTTAATAAGGTGGCCCCATGGGACTTTTGATTGAAGTTATATTGAATTTATTGGTTTAACTATATCACATAACCAGTTTAAGAACAATACCATGTGACTATGTAGAACACTGAAAATCTATAGCAAACATCACACTTAATAATGAAATATCAGAAACATCTACTATTTACCTAGGAGCTCTTAACCAATATAATGGATTTAGTTATAAATACTGAAACAAATTAATGACACTCATTGTTCTTAGATGTCTTTACCAAAAACTAAACAATTGTTAAGTTACTAAAATTAAAATAGAGTTTAGTTGCTTGGCCAGACTCAAAATTATCATACAAAATTTAGTATGTTTCCTATATACTAGCAGTATCTAATTAGAACAGGTAATGGAAAATAAAAGATCTTATCATAATTGTCATAGAATTATTTCCTAGGAATAAACATGATAATAGAGAAGATTATATGAGGAAATTACAAAACTGTATTGAGAATTCTATAAGATCTGAATAAATAAGCATACCATGTTCACAGATGGAAATATTCACTAGTAGATTATATATTTTTAGCTCCTTTTTGCTCATTCTTCATTAGCTTGGAGTGTTTCAAATGCAAGTGAAAAGAACCGTTGCCTTCTATAGCTGTCTGTGGTATTCTATATCCTTCTACTAGGTTGAGCTGATTAGTGGCATTGTTCAGTTCTTCTACACCACACTCGGTTTTGTCTACTTTTTCTATCAACTACTAAGATAGCAGTGTTGAAATATCTACCTATAATTGTTAGTGGATCTATTCTTCCTCAATTCTTTGAGCTTATATTGCTTGGTTTTTGAAGCTCTGCTATTAGTTGCACATATTTAAGGTAATTATATCTTCTTCATAAACTGATTCCATTATTATAAAATGTCCCTCATCTTTGGTATCTGTCCTGCAGTCTAATTTTTCTGATATTAATATAGTTACTTTAGCTTTATTCTGATTAGTGTTTGCATGGTATAACTGTTACTATCCTTTTACTCTTAAAGTATTTGTATCCTTACATATAAAGTGGATTTCTTACAGATAGCAGACATGCTTCTTTATCTAATCTAAGAAGCTCTGCCTTTTATCTGGAGTGTGTAAGTCTTTTACATTTAATACAGTTATTTATAAGGCTGAGTTTAAGTCTGTCATCCTGCTATTTTTTTTATATTTGTCCTTTCTGTTCTTTTTCCTTTTCTGCTTTGTTTTGATATGATTGTTTTTTAGCATTCTATCTTATCCATGGGCATGTTAGATGATTTTTGTTCAAGAGCTGGCTGCAAGGTTCACAATGCACCTTCAAAAATATTATATAATAACCTTATAACATCATAAATGTACATTTCTACTTTCCTCCCACTCCATCTTTTGTGCATTTGTTGTCGTAAGTTTTATTTCTATGTGCTAAAAATCCCCAAATTCACTGTATTTTTGTTTTAAATGATCAGTTATCTTTTACATTTAGTATTTCCTGTGCTCATTATTTCTCTGTGAGTTTTCTTCTGATATTCTTTTCCTTTAGCCTGAAGGATTTCTTTTATAATTTCTTACAGTGCAGTATACTAGTGATAAATTCTCTCTGGGCTTTTTTTAACCTCAAAATTTATTTATTGCTCTTTCAGCTTGAAAGGTGTTTTTGATGAATACACTATCAAAGTAGGTATTTAAAGATGATATTCTATTGTCTTCTGGTTTGTACTGTCTCTAGCAAGAAGTCAGTAATATGCCTACCATTATTCCCTGCAAATAATATGTCTTTTTCTCTCTGGCTGCTTTCAAGATTTTTCTCTTTATTGCTGGTTTTCAGTAATTGGATTATGGTGTACGTTGGTATGGTCTTCTCTGTTGGGTTATTTAACTTCTTGGGTCTGTGGGTTCATGTTTTCTATCACATTTAGAAAAAGCTGTTTTATTTCTTCAAATTTTTTCTGACTCAATCTCACTATGACATTCCAGTTATACCTACTTGAGATTGCTTAATATTATCTCACAATTCACTAAGACTCTCCAACTTTTTCTAGTATTTAATTTTTTCTACCTGTGCTTCAGTTTGGATGGTTTCTACTGTACTCTTTCAGGCTGACCTTTCTCTCTAGGTGTCTAGCTGACAGTTATGCCTACTCTGTTAATTTTTCATTTTAGATAGGATACTTTTTGGGTATAGAATTCTCATTTTGTTGAACTCCTTATTTTTTCCTCTCAGTATAATAATGTTTTCCTTTAAGTCCCTGAACACATTGTAAACAGCTATCTCAAAGACTTTACTTGCTAGTTCTATAAATTGTCTTTTGTCAGTCTTTTCTTTACTGACAGATTTTTTGTTTTTCTAGTTTTGGTTCATATTTTCCTACTACTTCACCTAAGTAATTTTTTATTGCATTATAAATGCTACACTGTTGATTGTATTTGTTGTCATCCTTAAGAGTGCTAAGTTTTGTTCTGGAAGGCACTTAATTTAGTTAAAGATCAGCATGATCTTTTAGAGTTTGTTTTTGAGCTTCTTTGAGTCTAAAGTAGCCTTCACTGTAGGACTAAAATAACCATGCTTTTAAGGCTTGGACTTTCTGAAGTCTGTAAAACATTGTGCAAGCTCCAGTTATTTTTTAGCTCACAGGTTTCCAGTAGCTGTTTTCCCTAGTAGTCCTACTTCCCCCCCCCAAACATACTTTATTTTTATTGATACAGGTACTGCTGATGGTTAATATGGGTGGCTTAAAAAGAGGCTGTTAAAGAAAAGAGGAAAAAGAAAAATTATTCTGTCTACCTCTTTAAAAAAAATTCCTTTAAAGGCATTATTTCTTAATCATTACATTATTTTTCTAATATATATAATAGAGGAAGATTCCTGAACAAGAGTTCTTAAATCACATCCAATTTCTACTATGCTCACTTTAGGAAGCATCTATAATTTCCTTTATTTCTTAAACTCCTCATATACATAATTCTGAATCATCAAGAAAAGCCATTGAGAATAACTTACGTATTTTTAACTGTGGTTTCTGTAATCCAATCTCTACATTTACACCACCGAAAGGTGAATATTAGGGTTTGGCACTGAAAAAAGAACACACCCTTCTAATTCACCCCCAGGAAGAAAGGAAGGAAGAATGCCTTAAAAACTATTTTCTTTCCCTTTTCTTCATTTTCTATACAACTTTCCTTCCTGGCTACTTAAATTTATTCAATAGTTTATTTCAAGGCTGAGGCATTTAATCAAAATCTCTCTTGAAAAGCAGTCAAACTCTAAGACAAAGAGAAGGGAGACAAGAGTGATAGGTGTCCCAAAGGTACTGCAGCCATAGTAAAGTGCAGGAGAGCAGAATATTAACAGAATTTTAAAACAATTAAAAAAGAGTATTTTACATTTGAAAGATCTACTTCAAAGAAACAACAGACATTTTAAATACAATATGAATAGAAAAGAAATTGGTGACATAAAAATATGAAATAAATTTTGGTTAAAAGTAAATTATCACTTTGAAAAGGTTCAAAATTTAACTGAATAAAAGTTCTGTCCTGGGGTGCCTGTGTGACTCAGTGGTTAAAGCCTCTGCCTTCAGCTCAGCTCATGATCCCAGGGTCCTGGGATCGAGCCCCACATCAGGCTCTCTGCTCCGCAGGGAGCCTGCTTCCTCCTCTCTCTCTCTGCCTGCCTTTCTCCCTACTTGTGATCTCTGTCTGTCATATAAATAAATAAAATCTTTAAAAAAAAAAAAGTTCTGTCCTATTGTCTCAAATGCTTCAGAAATAAGATCAAATAAATACTGTGCCTATACAGTAGCAGAAATAAGGATAAAAGTTAATTTTGAAAATAAGAAAAAGTCATCAATCAAAAAAAAGGGGGGAAAGTAGAAAGTCTGCTTTCATGGTGAATCTAATTTCATTGTGTAAAATGTCCTATTTTCAAAGCAGCCCTGATTTTTAAAATAAGTAGCCAAATTGACACATTTTTTCCTCTGAAAATATATTCACAGGTTACACTTTAATTTTAGAGTACTTTGCAAATAACATCTTAGAAATTTTCTGAATGAAAAAAGTGATAGTTATAGGTAGTAACCAATTTCTCTTAGTTGTCCTATTATTACTTACATGCATTTCTCAATTCTTAAATGTCACTATATTAGAATTTGTAACAGGATGTTAGGTACATACTATAAAGACAAAATACTAATTAAAAATTTAGATTTTAAGACAATATACCAAAAACTATGTTCATTTGGCTGTTAACAAGACAACAAAATTTTTATTATTATTGTTAATCAATAAAACAATAAAAGTAAAAGGAAAACTGAAATCCTGCAGTAATAGAAGACAAACATCTGATTTGAAATATCATTTAAGCTTTAGAGAATCTGAGGAGTCCTCACAGATAAAGAATTCAGATACAGTCATAGAAAGTGCTTAATCCCAATTGCTAGTTCTGTAACTTTAAACTATTATTTAAAGTTTACGAAAGAGGGATAAAACTCTATTAAGGAATATCCCTGAGTTTAAGGACATACATTTTTAAAATTTTGATGAATGCTGTCAAATTACCCTCTAAAAGGATTGTACTAATTTATATCCTCATCAACAGCATACGAAATAATGCCCATTTTCCCAGACCCTTTCCATTAACATATAACAAACTTTTTATTGTCAGTAATCTAATAGGCAGGAATCCTCAATGCTGGTTTAATTTGTATTTTTGATCACTAATATGTTCTCATATATTTACTTGCCATTTGCATTTCTTCTGTGAATTGTCCAAACATACAGTGCCTGTTTTTCTACTGTTTTGTCCTGATTTGTGGGATTTTGTTCTATATTGAGGATAATGTATCAAGGATAACTTGTGTGTTACACAACTTGCAAATATTGTTCCACATTACTGTTTGTATTTTAACTTAGTTTATATTGTTGCTTTCTGTGGAAAAAAAAATAAAAAACTTTAAGTGTTTTATAGCCAAATCTGTCCATTTTCTCCTTTATGGCATCTGGGCTACATGCCATCTTTTATAAAACACATTAAAATTTCCCCTCAACTGGCATATTATGAAAAGAATAATGGTATGTTTCATATTTATTGATGCTCCAAACAACTCAATACTCAAATATAAGACTAAAACGTGTGGTTAAATCAAAAAGACTTACAGGTATTCATTTTAAAAAATAATTCAAGCAACACACACAATTTGAGCCATGGCATAATGGAGCTCCTTTTACAATCTCTCGGGTCTTTAGAATTCCAGTTATGTAGATAGTATAAGATCTTTATACTATAAAGGATAATAAAATATGAAATAAAAAAAATTAAAATCATTCACTCTAACTACATCTAAAATGGGAAAATTCCCTAACTCTATGCCTGAGAAAAAAATGGTCCATCCCATTTCCAGCCAATTCTATTTGATACTAAATTTTTCTGCATGTTGAGCCAAAAGCTGCCTCCTTGCTTTATTTATACTGCTACAGACCTACTCTCCAGAAGAATCAGAAAACAAATGTACCACCCACCACTCTGTACCACTGCATCCTTGCAGATAACTGAAATATGTTCTTCAAGTTTGATTCTTTCCTTACTTTTTAATATAAATACCTGTCCACATGTCTAATTGACCCAACAGACTATAATCTCCATGCAGATAGGGCAAATGTCTTTTGAATCTTAAACCTTGCCTATTACATAGGAAGCATTTAATACACAACTGGGTGTCAATTTGTCAGTATCTTCCTTATAATCAAGAAAGTCACACAATATCAACTCTGTTTCTTCTAACCTTAACATTCTAAGATTTTAATGTACAGTTCTTTGTCTCGAACACATTCCTGATAAACACGATACTGAATAATTAAAAATATATCTACAGATCCAAAATAGTCTATAGAGTAGTTCATCTGCACTGCACAATTGATATATTATTCATCTTCCATAACATTTTAAATGTCATTCTGACATCTTTGTTGATATAAGGGAACTTTGTATTATGGCTATACACATCCAATTACATTCACATTCATTTTATAAACCATTCACTGAATAGAGGTTTTGGAGCTGTATACATGCAAGCAATAAGTATGAACAGGGTCAGGTCAGATCTCTTAGGGGTGCTCAGACATAAAACAAGGATGGTTACTATAGATCTTCAATGGTAAATCTACTATTGAATGTAAATTTTTTCTAAGAAATGTGCTTGGTATTTTTTAAAAATATATGAATCTTTACCAACTAGTTGAAACAAAAAAAAATAAATAACTTACTTCACTGTGGCACTTAGAAGAAAGTTCAGCTGTGGCATCAGCAAGCTGTCTGGGGCTGACAGGTAACGATCAAACTGAACCTACATGAAGTAGAGAAAGAGCAAAACATAAAGTACATATATCTGCTAGTAGACATCTCAAACACAACCATCACTTCCAAGGGTTAAAACTTAGCAAACATACCATGGTACAAATAATGAGTTCTTTGTGATCAAAACGAGTTACTGCTTCAACATTCTAACTAAAACTCCCTAAAAGTGTCAATTTCTGAATGTAGTCAGTATCAGCAATATTTACTTTTAAAATTCTGAATCCAAGTCACTCATCTTAATCTCCTTCACTAAACTTTTGAGTAACAGTATTAACAAGAAAAGTCATCAGAGTTCAAGTCTACCTTACTTTCTTAAATCCACTGCATTTGTTAATTGTTAATTTACCTAATCGTTCAACTAATAGTTATTGAGTACCTATTATTAGGAAGGTACTATATTAGGTAAAGTGTACATAATGGTGAGCAAAAGAGGACAGTCCCTAGCTTCAAAGACCTTATGATCTACTGAGAAAGATCATAAACAAATAATAATGGAAATAAATATAAAATTACAAGTTGTGTTATGGATGCTATAAAGGAAAACACCAAAGCCCTATAAAAGTGTAAATCAGGAGGATAGATCTAGTTTCTGTGTTTGGTAAAAACATCTGAGGAAATGATATTTGAAGTGAGAGCTTAAGAGATGAACAGAGATTAAGTAAGAGTGTGTGTAGTGGGGGGTCAGGGGGGTAGCATGGATGGGACAGCATGGACGATGGCTTGAGGTGAGAAAGAGAATGGCTAACAGAAGGTCTTCTACTCTTCTTTAAATTCTTACTGGCAAAAGCATTTAGGAAACCATTGAAGGAGGGGAATAATCTGATTAAAGTTTTAAGAAGTTGTGTCTGGCTACGGCAAGAAGGGAAGGTTATAATGATAGATGCAAGGACACCAAATAGGTAGCTACTGACGCATCTTAGACTACAAGGATGATAACATGGTAGACAGAAGAGGAGATATTTGACAGAACTAGACAGTAAAATTATCAGCATTTGGTTAGTGACAAGATGCAGGGCTGACTCCAAGATCTGGATCTGTATAATTTAACTCAGAGCATTATCACAATTCATAACTATCTTCTTTTCACATTTATTTAGTTGTGTAATAGCTATACCACTTACTAAATCACGTCTGTTTTCATCCCAATTCTTAGCATGATGCCTAGGAAATAGCAGATAACATTGAAATGATAATGGACAGATGCTCTTACCACTTTCTGAGTTGGGGAATTTGGAAGAAGACCTGGGGGTAGGGGACAGGAAAGACTTAGAAGAGTCAAGTCTAGGATAAGCTGAACTCAACGTGCCCTGAAGCATTCAAGTGACGGCAACAGACAGTTATATATAAAATGATGGACCATGCACAAAACAAGATTATTTAGAGAGATTCTTTAGAGAGACAGATAATTCAACTTAACTGCTATTAAAGTTTAAGACCAAGCACAAAATAATTTGTAATGGGGTTTAAATATATTTTGTGGTTTTACATTATGGACTGGATATATGTTGGTGGGGGGAAGCGGGGGAGGAAAACAAATTTATTGAGTACTTAGGTTACTGATCCTTTGTGTAGACTTATGCCATTTTGGAGGCAGGAGAAGTGGAATACCTTGAAGTGGCACTACTGGGTAGTATGGTGAGTGCATATTTAACTTTAAATTTATTCTTTTTCATTAATTTTAAAAATTTTTAGAATAAAATCTTCATATTTTTTAAATTTTTGCTGCGATGTTTGATGAACAGAAATTATAACTATTACTTCTCTCTATGTATGTATATGTATTATCTTTTATTACGACATAATGTTCCTTATTTATCTTATTTAGTGTTTTTAAAATCTACTTTATCTAATATACTGTTGGCTCTGTACTCTTTGCCTTGTTAGGTATCTTGTGGACTTTAGCCTTTCATTTAATTTAGCTCTATAAGATGCTAGGTAACAAAGCCTTGGCATTAAAAGTCATCCAGGAGAACTATGTGCTGAAGTCAAGCCATCGTGGTAGTGAGCATATGTGAGTATTTAAATACTTAGGATGGGATAGGCAGAACAGTAGTTGAGAGCATTAGTACAAGGTTGAATGGGGTTGTTCAGAGGATTAGAGTTCACCCATGAAAAACACTAGCATACACAATAAAAACTATGCTAAAGACATCATTGTTATCACTGCTGCTTGTGTATTACTTAAAGCTTCCAAACAAGATCACCCTATGTTGGATGAATGAGTGTCATCCAACTGGTGGGTATATATACATGCCAAATATATACGTAAGATGTGGAAATACGCTCATGCAGACGTGCAGGCAAACTCTTCACTTAAAAAGAAGGAAATATAGTGGAGGTTCGAGGAATCTCACACTCAAGAGTAATATGTTATTTTAAGACTGGAATCCAATTTCAGCTACCATCTCAGGAAGAAATCAAGAACTATAAGCCAAAGATAACTAACAGTGAGAAGTCTTCAATGATATACAGCCTAACTTCTTTGTATCTGTCATTCCTGTTTCTCTATAACATTAGAAATAAAATGAAGAAAACAAAGAAAACCTAAACAGGAATGATGAGGTGTTAGGGCAGAGTAGAATATTACCACAAATGTATGTCTTGGTCAGACCTTAGTTAAAGGAAACATGTGTACAATCATTATTATTGCACCCAATGTGAATGCAGTGTATCAAGAGATAAAATTACCATCCAGGACAAAACTATCACACAGGAAAAAATTAATAATGTTCTATGAGGAAACCTACATTGAAATGCTTTACTATTCACTTACCATTGCAGCCTTCAGTGCCACAGAATCTAGACTGGGCAAATTAGCTAAAGAGCCCTAAAAACAAAACAAAACAAAACAAAACAGCAAAAATAAGATGTAAAAAAAAAGGTGCTATAGCTTCAGTTCAATTACGAAATATAGTCTATTAACAGATTCCCCAAATTTGGAAATTCAGCTCCTTTCCAAAGAACTCAAGTGTCACCTCTTCAACCTCAACTAGAGCAGGGACTATGACTTGATCATTTTTGTGTAACTAGCATGAAGGCATGTCATCATATTTGTTGAAGGGAATGACAAGTACAAGTTTATTAACAATGGGAATACAAGGATATTTCAGATTTACACATAAGCAAGGCAAAAATGCAAGGAAGCACTTAGAAAATGTCAGTAAATCATGGAGGCTTGAAGTTGCACTCTGACTATTTTCAGTAGTATGGAACAGCAGCAGAATTGATTCCTCTTTGATAGAAATTTGCTTGCTGCTTTATCAGAATAAAAAATTTGGAACTGGTAATTTTTGAAAGGTTCATTTAAAAGTTCCTGGACTGTAAAATATTCTTCATGTTAATGCCATTTAAATGAGTTCTCTGCTTTTTAAAGAAAGATCCTTACTTAGCTTTCTTAGATTCCCCCACTCCCTTCTCTACTTCCATTGGAATTCTATAACTTAACAAGATCTTATGCTGGCCTCAAAGTATTTACCTTTCCAAAATAACAGACCAACATTCGCCAAGTTAGAAAGGGGATGACTGCATTTACACAGTAACCTATGCATTCAATTAACTGACAGTGATATAGAAACCTGGAAAATTTACCAGTATGAATATCCTTTATATATTTTATTACTAAGCTTTTTTCTGTATTTTTAACCAAAATTACCATGGTAAAAAGAACAGTTAATATTTGGGGGCACTCTGCTACATCTCAGGTAGTCATCTAGGAATTGTACCTGTATTTTCTCACTTTATTTTCAGAACAACCCTGTAATACAGATACTATTATTATCCTAATTCCACAGATGAAAGACATAGAGATAAGTCACTTTCCCAGTTTAAAACAAAACAAAGTATTAAGTGGCAGAGCTAAGATTCAAGCTACAGTTTAGCTCTAGAACCCATGCTCTAAATGGGCTTTTCTCCAATTAGGAAACCCCATGTGCTTACCTGTTCAGGCTTATGTTGCTGTACGGTGTTATAGACAGAACTCAAGCCTGCTCTAGTTAAAACATAAGAAGCTTGCTCATTTATAAGCGTGTCCAAATGTGCCTCAATCTAAAATAAAACACAACAGAAAGAAAATATTTTAAAAGAGGGATAAGACTGATGAGAGTAGAAGTAGACCACCGTGGAGTCAGCTCTTCATTAGGGACGTGCTCCTTGCAGTGGCTATAAGGCCAGACCATGAGCCACATGGGCTGCTTTTGTGACAAAGCTTTTCCTTCCCCAAAGAGGAAATCTTCCTACCAAAGGGAGAGAAAGTCTCACTTTAAAAATAACTGAAGAGGACTCTAGGACTAGCCACTAGTCAAAAAATCAGAGTTGTTTGTCAGCTCTTTTAAAAGATGGCACTAAGTAAAACACAAACAAAAAACGATAAACAGTAAAAAATGACAACAGTGTAAAATAAAATATTTAAAAAATCTTCTGGGAAGATGAAGGCCTGATGTTCCTGATCTCCACATTTCCCTTACCCTTCCAACTTCTTGGACCCACTCAACCAATCAAATGTACCGTCTGGAGAAGCACAGGTTTGTTACAATTAGGGGAGAGTTGAGGACCGGCAGAAGGTTGGTCAAAGATTTAAGGTTAGGAACTGCTCAAGCTAGCAGACATGAGTTGTATGTGCTCATCTGCTTCGTATTATCTTTGTGGAACCCATCTAATGCTAATGGGGGCAGAATCCATCAAGTTAGACTACCCTGATGGGCTGAAATATCCCTTAGTGGGAAGAAGTCTGCTGCTCCCTTACTTTTTACCAGTATAGGCCCAAGAGTTTGGGGGTCTTCCATCTTTTCTTGACCAGGGAGTTCCCTCAGTTTTACCAGTTTATTTATCCATCGCACAGTTTACTACTAACGGTGCTGTTAATATCTGGATGCTTGCCAATAGCTGAGCACCTCTCCCCTTAAAAACTTACAACTAACTTAAAAGAGGTGACTATATTCTAAGAGAAAACTCATCTGAATAATTAGAACAAATATCTTTTCCGGAAGCAACTCTACTAAAAGTTCTTTAATTTCTTTTTTAAGTGAATGTCCAAGAAACTACATTTGGAGCCCTTAGTCACTAGACTTGCTGGAAATCAAAGAAAAACAAGATGTACAAATATAAACATTTTAATGAAAAAGTTACTGCTAAGAACCAAATGAGTATCTGAAGAAGAACAGAAGAAAAGTAATACAGTAACATCAAAGAAAGATTAAATGAAAGAGTATAAAAAGAAAGAGGTTCTGGAGATAAAACCAACTAAGGGGCAAGAGCTTCAGAATATAAAAAGTAACAGATGGAAAAGTGATAATTAATTAGATAGTAAAAAACTTTATTGAGCAAAAGAAAGGGTTGAATCTTCAGACTGAAATGGTTCTGCAAAATCCAAATGGATATAACAGAAAAAGAAACATGCCAAAAAACATCCTGAGAAAATATCTCAACTCAAAGGAAAATCCTTACAAGCCTCCAGATGGACAGACTAAGTTACCACAAAGAAAGAATCAGATTAGCCTGAACTCGTTTCTTGAAACACTGGAAGAAGGCAAGTAAGAGTGGAAGAAAATTAATAGACAATTGATAGAAAAGCTCTGAAAATCAAGAATCCTTTACTCCACAAGGTGAACTTTCTTTGGAGGGCCTAAATACACCACATCTTCCATATCTGCATCATTGTGCAGTCCTCTCTACCACTGACTCTGGGGCTGACCCACGTAACCAGCATTGCCCAAAAGTTGATCAGCAAGCATGGAATAAGCACAGGCTTCATACGTACTTAAACACTGGGGCTTGTCCCCTTGGAATGCAAAACATGACCATGGAATAGTTAAGAAACACAGATAACTGGGGATAAAACAGATTGATGAATTCCAGAGATATCTGAACTTCTTAAGATTGAGACAAATGGCAGAGTTTGGGGGTTGAGTTAGTGATAAATATAGTCAAAACCAATGAAATTATTTTGAAAAAAAGAATTTTACTAATTCCACAAAAAAGAATTATATAAGAAAGAAAAATTAATCATACTTCATTATATTTCTTTTATCACAAGTTTAGATGTACCAAAGCTTATTCCTTAGAAACCTCTAAAACTTTATAAATGAATTTTTACCATAGCCTCTGCCAAATTACTTACATACTTTTAATAACACAGAACACTCAGAGTTTTTTTTTTTTAAACATTATATTTATCAAAACTCACTATTTTAAAATCAGAAGCCAAGTATCTGGTAAACTTTACAAAATGCTTTGTTTTAGCCACTTTACAAACTCTTAAGTGATACCATTTGGCTTATAGGACTAGAGTCATTGGTATAACAAACTGTAATGTTTTGCCTAACACTGGTTTACACATAGATAAAAATATATCTGTCCTCTGTAACACCTTCTGCACTAGCTAGAAAGCTTGAAAAATATAGCATATTATTCACAGTTCAGAAACTGAAATCTGCATACAGAATAACTGTTCCAATCAATAAGAAAAGCTTCATTCCATCATTACAAACTATGGTTTGAATAAAATATCATATTTATTATATATTCTAGCTTCCCCCAAACAAATCCAAAATACTAAGAGTGTGTGTATATGTGTGTGTGTGTGGACTTCTATCAGACTATACCAAAGGATTTATAAAAAGTAGGTCACTGAAATTGGATTAAGGCCAGTAAATGAGATCATATACAGAAAAAAGGCCCCATCCCCGTGAGCTGTCATCTTATGGTAAAATTTACCTGAAACTGCAGCATTTCTAGACGTCTGTCAGTGAATTCAAACAGAGCTAGTGTTGTCTTCATCATATATAGTGAATTGACCATGAAAGTGGCCATGTCAGCTGTGGCTAAATTGCTGGCAGATACGGTACACATCTGGAGGAGAGGATCCAAGACACATGATAAAACCTATAAATTAAAAACAAAATGAAATTTTTTTTTATTCCCCAATCAGTGATACAGGCCTGGGTTAGCAGTACTTCAGAATGAAAGTCAAACTAATTGGAAGGGGGCCAACTTACAGAAGTACATTTTAAAAAGATTAAATGTTATAGTAATCATAATGTTTTTTTACAATGAGCATCATTGAATAAAATACTCTTCAAAAATAAAGAGACCTGGTTCAATATTTGAAAGAAGAATCAATGAGAAGGATTGTTAAAATGTATGGGTTATAAACTGCCAGAATTTCAACAGAATGTATAATAGATGAGCAATAAATAATTATTAAAAATGACTTATAACATACTTGCACAAAGTCAGCTTGACGGGCATCTAATGGTACAACTGAAGAATCGTGAGAGGCCAGAACTTCACGCAACAACGTGAGTGTCTGATTCAGTGCCGAACTTGGTCCAAGATCAGGTGGTGGGAGTTCAACCTAAAATAAAGGGTAGTTCATCCACTGCTTATATTTTTCCACTGAAGTTTAATGCATGAATAAACACAACTTATAGTTAAATAATACATATAAAAGATGTAAAGCTTTGACATATTACAAAATCTTTAACTTATCCATAGCTTAAACTAATAAGCACAGAAAGTGACACAAAAGTTTTTTGTTATATTATTACAGAATATAGACATCTCACAGCAGTGCAGAATTTGTACTTCTAAAATTCAAGAAGTTATAAGAAAACTTAGTAGTCTTTGAACTGTAGAATTATATTTTTATACAAACTTGAAATGGCCTACCATTTTGGTTTTTTGGCCCAAGTCATAAGAAAAAGGCAATCCAGAAACCAGCACTCCCCCAACAGTAACATAACTGAGAATCATATCTACCCCTGGCCCAAATCTCAGAGATTTTGGTTCAGTATGCATAGGTTTGTGGCCGAGGAATCTACCTTTCAATAAGCACCAAAGGCAATTTTCAGGGCATTGGCCAATGGGCTACACACTTCACAAAAATACAGTACATACTGTATTCTATACAGTGTAACACTGCAGTCAAAATCTTAAGTACTCAAGTTAAACATTAGTTTTACATTTTAGATTACCATTTATTAGTTGTGTGGTCCCTGGTGAGCTCTTTAACTTCTCAGAGCGTCAGAGAGATTCTGTAAGGACTAAGTAGGATTGTTGCATCTAAAATACTTACTGGTAGAGTACCAGGCACTTAGTAACTGAAAGGTAAGCAAAGTTCACTATCCCTACCTGCCAGCATTACGATATCCAAGAAGACATCCCTCTGAATTTTTTGAAACACATTTTTCTGAGTACTTACAATACTAATATAGACAGATTTTTAAACAAGATTTTATTTATTTGACAGAGAGAGAGAGGGATCATAAGTAGGGAGAGAGAGGGGGGTGCAGGGTCCCTACTCAGCAGAGAGCCCAATGCAGGACTCGATCCCAGGACTGAGAATCATGACCTGAGCCGAAGGCAGAGGCTTCACCCACTAAACCACCCAGGTGCCCCTAGACAGATTTTGTTTATTTGTAAAATCTCAGAAGTCCATGCAAGAGTCAATAGCCTTGTGTCAGATAGAAAGGTGTAAGAATTTTTAAATATCTGGATTTATTTTTTTAATACCTGGATCTATACTAAGAATGTTTTATATAGAAAAGTTAATATATAGGTGACATCAGCAGGAATGATGAAGTATGGACCTCTGAAAATCCCCCCTCCTTCATAAAAGCAACGAAACCAAAAAATATAAGACATGCAAAGAAACAAAAAAATAGAAGAAACTACCTCCCAAAATTTTAAAGAATGAAAAACATATATAAGGGTAAACACAATGAAGGGATGAAATATGACTATAAAGATGAAAAAAAATTTTTTTTCTTTTTTTTTTTTTTTTTCCTAACAAAGGAGTTGATAAGGTAAGTTGGTAGGGAGAATAAAATAATTAAAAAAAAAAAAGAAAAGAAAAGAAAGTGGAGAGAACTTCCTTGGGCTGGAGACTAGATCAAGCCTGGTACTAGATTTGGGGTATATTTTGATCTATCAGAAGAAGTTGTACCCCAAATTTTTAAGAAGAAAAAAAAAACCCTATGTGTATACAAAGAATAAAGTTAGATACAGTGAAGGATAGAATATGACTATAATAATAAAGGTTAAAAAAAGTTTTTTTTTAAAGAAAGTTATTAAGATAAACTAGTTAAAAAACGTTAAAAGAGGAAAGGGTAAAAGTTAAAAAAAATTAGAAGAGAAAAAAAATTTTAAAAAGTTAATTGGCTTGTGCACAGAAAAAAAAGTCAAAAGGAACTTTCCCTGAGAAAGCCCAAACACTGGAGTTACTACTCAACAACTTTACTTTTTTTTAAAAGATTTTTTTAATTTATTTATCTGACACAGAGAGATCACAAGTAGGCAGAGAGGCAGGCAGAGAGAGGGAGGGAAGCAGGCTCCCTGATGAGCAGAGAGCCCAATGTGGAGCTCAATCCCAGGACCTGAGATCATGACCCAAGCTGAAGGCAGAGGCTTAACCCACTGAGCCACCCAGGTGCCCCACAAACTTTAAATCAGCTATTTTAAATACGGTCAAAAAACTAAAGGAAACCATGTTAATGAACTAAAGTTTGAGAACAATGTCTCATCAAATAGAGAACATCAACAGACAGAAGTGATTTTTTAAAAAAATAACCAAATAGAAATTTTGTAGTTGAAAATTACTAAAATGAAAAATTCACTATAGGGATTCAATGGCACATTTGAGAAGGCAGAATAAATGATCAGTGAACTTGAAGATAGATCAATTAAAGTTATCCAGTCTGTGGAATCAGAAGACAAAAAATGAAAGAAAATTCACAGAGTTTCAGATACCTATGGAACACCAGCAACCTAAGTACATGGGGATCTTAGAAGAAGAGGGGAAGGCAGGAAGAACATGTGAAGAAATAATGACAAAGACTTCACAAATGTGATTAAAACAAAACATTAATTTAAACATTTAAGAAGTTCACAAACTCCACAGAGAATAAACTTAAATAGATCCACACTAAGACACATCACAATCAAACTGTCAAAAGAGAGAATTTGAAAGTAGAAGAGAGAAGTAATTGATTATGACAAAGGATTCTAAAATTAATAGCTGATTTCTCATCAGAACATATGGAGACCAAAAGCCACTGGATGGCATATTCAAGGGCTGAAAGAAAGATTGTCAACAAAAGATTTCTATATTCAGTAAAACTATCCTTCAAGAATGAAAGAGAAATTGACATTCCCAATAATCAAAAACAAACACTGTTCACTAACAAACCTGTTCCACAAGAAATATAGGAAATCCTTCAGGCTAAAGCACAGGGACACTAGACAGTAACTTACACTAATATGAAGAAATAAAAAACAGCAGTAAAGGTTCTGACATAGGTAAATACAAGAGAGTATTAATGTACTTTCCGTTTGTAATTATTTTTTCCCTGATTTAAAAGACGACTGCATGAAGCAATAATTATAATTCCATGTTACTGAGCACAGAATGTCAAAAGATGTAATTTGTAACAATAATAGTGTAAAGGAAGCTATGTAGGAGTAAAGCTTTAACATGCTATTGAAAGTAAGCTGGTATTAACCTGAACTGCTACAACTTAAGATGTTAATTGTAATTCCCAGGGCACCACTAAGAAACTAACTAACTACACTCACAAACTCTCACACACATTTATTTAAATAAATAGTAATTATTTAAATTACTAGAGGGACTTAAAGTAGCATACCAGAAAATATTAACACAAAAAAAGGCAGTTATAGAGGAACAGAGGAACAAAAACAGTTAAGACATACAAGAATAGCAAAATGGCACTACCTTATCAGCAATTAAGTTAAATGTAAATGGATTAAACATGCCATCCAAAAAGCAGACTGGCCATGGATTTTTTAAAAAGAATGATCCACCATCTATATGCTGTCTTCAAGAAACACTTTTAACTTAAGACACAAAAAGGTTGAAAGTCAAAGGACGGGAAATGATAAACCTTGCATACAAAAACCAAAAGAGAGCTACAGTAGCTATACTAATTTTAGACAAAATAAAGTCTTCAAACAAAAACTGCTACTAGAAACAAAGAAGGATATTTTATGTTTATTATTAAGAAGACATGACGGGATGCCTGGGTGGCTCAGTTGGTTAAGCGGCTGCCTTCGGCTCAGGTCATGATCCCAGCGTCCTGGGATGGAGTCCCGCATCGGGCTCCTTGCTCGGCAGGGAACCTGCTTCTCCCTCTGCCTCTGCCTGCCTCTCTGTCTGCCTGTGCTTGCTCTCGCTCTCTCTCTCTGACAAATAAATAAATAAAATCTTTAAAAAAAAAGAAGACATGACAATCAGAAACGTGTACATATAACAGAGCCCCAAAACACATGAAGCCAAGGCTGACGCCAAAATTGAAGAAAAAGTATCTCCCATGGAAAATATTTACTTCAAGTTTCACACCTCTTTCAGTTTTGTTTCCTTTTTTTTTAAATTTTATTTATTTATTTGACAGAGAGAGAGATCACAAGTAGGCAGAGAGGCAGGCAGAGAGAGAGAGGGAAGCAGGCTCCCTGCTGAGCAGAAAGCCCGATGCAAGACTCACTCTATCCCAGGAACCTGGGATCATGACCCGAGCCGAATGCAGAGGCTTTAACCCACTGAGCCACACAGGCGCCCCTTGTTTCCTTTTTTGTATTAAATTCAAACTGAATTAAGAAAGACTCTAGAATATGAAGTCATCTTTATAAAAGTATTTTCTATTCATTCACCCAATTAAAAAAGATATCTAAAATGTTGTTAAACAGATGGCACTGAGGGGCGCCTGGGTGGCTCAGTTGGTTAAGCATCTGCCTTCAGCTCAGGTCATGATCCCAGGGTGCTGGATAGAGCCCCACATCCGACTGCCTGCTCAGTGGGGAGCCTGCTTCTCCCTCTACCAGGACCCCTCCATGTGCTTTCTCTGTCAAATAAATAAATAAAATCTTAAAAAATAAAAAAACTGATGGTAATGATGGTTACTTAATATTATTTCTAAATGAAGGAATTTTTAAAAACTTTCATCTTTGTGTTTTTCTGCATGGTCTGAATCCTTATAATGAGTTTATGCATATCAATTTTACAAAAATAATAGATCCATCTATCACCCAAACTGAATGAAACATGTCAACCCATTAACAGCAATTAATTCAGGATAACAGGGATTGATGACTGTTATTTTGTTCTTTGTATTTTCAATGTTTTAAAATAAACTATTTGTTTAATAAAATAAGTGTACTTATAATTTTAGAAATTTAATTAGAATATACAGGTATTACATATACATGTATGCATATACATAAGTAACATAAAATACACAGAAGATAGTCATATAAAAAATGACTCAGGGGATCTTTAGATAAGTATAAATCAGTAAGATCTGCCAGCACTCTAACAGCTTTAATACAGAAACAGGCAGCTATATAAACCAGAGGAAATGTGTGTGTGTGTGTGTGTGTGTGTGTGTGTATCTCAGTTTCCCAAAACCTTCCACAAAAAAATAGTAATAATAATAATAATAATCAAGAATTTAACAAATCCTCCAGGGATGCTTCAGTATAGCTATATACACTGTATGATTAAGACCCTAATTTTTACTGTGCAATTTCTTCTTCTAAGTTATAAACTATAGTATAGTATCATTTGGAAATAACAACAACAAAAAACCTTACAGAATATCTTTCAAAAATTCATAGTTTGTCAGTTGCCAATCAAAACAGAAGGCCAATGACAGAAATCTTATGCACCAATAAGAGCTGATGAGAAACTTCTTTTTACCCACCTGAATTAAGGCCTTTAAAAGCTGTGCAAATTTAAAACAAAAGTCATGCCTCTGTTAGCAGAGTCAATGAGTACTACCTGAACTCACTTCATTCAATAAACTGACATTCTATGAAGCACTTTTACACACATCTATCAGATTAGCAATAGCTCAGAATCACACCTCAAAGGCAAAGTGAAAATTATGGCAGTTGTCACATAAACACGATTTACAATTTTACTAATAATGTAGTAAAAAATAATGGTTAGAAAATTGAAAGAAGAAAAATATCTAATACCCTCCTTTTGCTTCAATTTAATTTCATCTAAGTGAAATGTATTTCTAATGGTTAAACTTTATACAAGATAGTGTGGTGTTGGTGCAAGGACAGACAAATAAACCAATGGGAGTAGAATAAACATTTATAAAACAAATCCACACATATATGGTCTTGTGATTTCTGACAACATTTCTACAGCAATTCAATGGAAAGGATTGACTTTATGATAAATGGTGTTTGATCTACTAGATATTCAAATGGGAAAGATTTTAACCTTGACCCCTACCTTACAGCATACTCAAAAATTAATTTGAGATGGACCAAAGACCTAAATATAGAAGCTAAAGCACCAAGCTTCTTAGAAAATACATGTAAGGATAACTTAATGACCTAGGGGCAGGAAAAGATTAAATGAGTAAAAGTTAGGATATAGGACAAAATTAAAATGAAGAACTTATGGTCATCAAAATACACCATCAAAAGAGTAAAAAGACAGGCCAAAATGGGGGAAAATATTTGCAATGCTTATTTGTATCCAGAATACATTTTTTAAAACCCCTGTAAATCAGTAAGAAAAATACAGATAATCCAATAGAAAAATTGGTAACAGACTTCAAAAGACACTTCACAAAAGGGCAATCCAGCAACCAATAAACATATGAAAAACTGCTCAACATCACTGGTCTTCAGAAAAGTACAAATCACAAATGAAACACCACCACACAATTTCCATAATGGCTAAGATTAAAAAGATTAGCCATACCGAGTACTGGACAGGATGTGGAACAACTAAAATTCTCACACATTTCTGGTGGAGTAAATTGATGCAAGCACTTTAAAAAAAAATGAGTGGCAATACCTACTAAAGTTATCAGTCCTAACACCCAATAGTCCATTCCTGTATATACACACAAGAGAAATGAAAACTGTCATCATCAAAAGACATGGACAAGAATATTCATAGGATCCTTACTGACGATACCTAAGAACTGGAAACAAGCCAAGTATCTATCAATATACTGTGGTGTATTTATACAATTGAATTATTGTATAAATATTGTATATATTGAATATATTGAATTTATTCAATATACAATAAATACAAAATATTCAATATACAATAAATTGTATATATTGCATAAATATTGTATATATTGAATAAATGTATATATTGTATAAATTATTGTATATATTGAATAATTTAAAGATGAACTACCGTAGACAACATGGATGAATTTTACAGATACGTTAAATGAAAGAAGTCAGATCCAAAAAAGTTCAACTGTATCAATCTATTTATGTGAATTCCAACAGCACACAAAAACAGGAAATAGAGGTCAGTGGTTTACCTTGGGGGTTACTGAGAAAAGGCATAAAGAAGCCTTCTGAGGTGCTGGATATGTTTTATGTCTTGATCTGGTTGGAGATTAATGAGCATATACAAATAAAAAATTCAACTAACTGTACACTTAAGATTTGTGTACTGTCAGTTACATCTCCACTTAAAAAGTTTATTTGATGTTTTTGTTTATGTTATGCAAACACTGAGAATCAACGTTTTATAAAAATATCCAAAATTCATAAAGTTACCACTAATATTTATTAATGTACAAAAGTGCTTTATGAAGTACACATTCATAACTGTATGTACATTTTCCAACTGATAAAGGCGAACTATAAAAAATTCACATTTAAAAAACATTGTTTGAAAATTCACATTCCATATGTTAGAACCTCTCTTTTTAAAAAATGTATAGCACTATAAACTAAACAGTTATTCTTCCTGTGACTGTTCACCCTGACACTTTTCATCCTTTGTACAGACAGGTGCTCTGTTTTAGAAGAAAATGAAAAGGCTGCACCATAAAAAATTCCAAAAGCTGTTAAGACATCATTCCCATTCCACTGTTAACTTTAGTTCTATTCTTTCAAATACCTTCCATTTAAGGTCTTCTAATTTTCTGTTCTGTAGTTTCTTAGAAAGCTACTCATCCATCCTCTCTCAAAAATAAAAAAAAAAAACCAGCAAATCAAAAAAACCTATTTTTAAACTCATTTCTTCATCTTATATATAAACTCCTTTTGTCCCATCTATATACATGTATGTTCTAGCAACTGATAATAAATAGAAATGTTTTTTAAATCACTTTATTGAGGTATGACTGACATAACAAACAGTTGTACTTATTTAATGTATATAATTTGATGAGCTTGGAGATCTGTATACCATGAAACCATCACCAAATTCTATGCCATAAAACATATCCATCACCTCCGAACACTTCCTGTTGTTTTATGTTTTTAGTTATGGAATTAAAATTTTTAAGTCGATAAAAATATCCACAATGAATCTTAAAATGCAAACTAACATTTGTTTGAAATAACTTCAAATAATGACAACTTTTTATTTCACATAACTTTATTTAAAATTTAAAAAGCATTTTAGCTGAAAATACTGTTTTTGTTTTTCCCAATGGAACAATCTGTAAGAAGTAATGTAAAACTCAAACTATTCATCTAGAACAGCATTTCTCAAACTTTAACATGCATATGAATGAGCAGGGAATCTTGTTAAAATGCATATTCTGATTCAGTAGATCTAGCATGCCTAAGATTTCTGAATGTCTAAGAAGTTCAAAATTGATGTCTAATCTGCTGGTCCATATACTACACTTTGAACAGCAAAAGAAGATTCCAAATACTAACTAAATACTAAACTTAAGTAAGAATTTATTTAAAGGACCATTTAGTTCCCAACCCCACCACAGATCTAGGTAAATTAACCCTATTAATTTGATTTGGGTTTCATTTTTTTTGGAAGGTTTATTTATTTGAGAGAGAGAGTGCCCAGGCACACACCAGTGTGTCTGGGGAGGGGCAGTCCTGGAGGGAGAGGGGAAGCAGACTCCAGCTGAGCCAGGAGTTAGGCTAGATCCAGGACCCTGAGATCACGACCTGAGCCAAAACCAACAGCTGGACGCTCAACTGGCTGAGTCACCCAGGTGCCTCTGATTTGGGTTTCATTTATGACATCTCATATACTTTTAAATCAGAATTGTCATATTGCTATAGTGGAATATAGCCAACTAGTGAATATAACAAATGTCTGTCTAGCTTAAATTGATATGGCATTGTGTATTTTGCAGGATAGATAGAAATGGACAGCTCCTGACTAATGATGGTTCAACTTAGAATTTTTTGACCTTTCAATGGGGTAAAAGCAATGCATACTTGGCAGAAACTGTACTTCAAATTTTGAATTTTGTTTTTTTTCCCCCAGGCTAGCAAGATGGAGTGCAGTACTCTCCCCTGATGCTGGGCGGGAGCAGCAAGCTGCAGCTCCCAGGCAGCCACGCAACCACAAGGGGAAACAACTGATAACCATTCTGTACCCATATAACCATTCTGTTTTTCAGTTTCAGTACAACGGTCAATAAGTTGCATGAGATATTTCACACTTTAATTATGAAATAGGTTTTGTGTTAGATGATTTTGCCCAACTACAGGCCAATACAGATGTTCTGAACATGTTTAAGACAGGTTAGGCTAAGCTATGATGTTCTGTAGGTTAGGTGTATTAAATGCATTTTCAACTTAAAATACTTGGGGGACATAAACCTATCATAAGTCAAGAAAGACTGTATTACCTTTAGATATTTCTAGGTTTGCAGTTACAAAAGTTTCAAGAGACCCTGATAAGGAAGGGAATATACATACTTGAATACCTAAGTGCTTCAAACTGCTTTGTTAGGGAAAAGGTACAACTGTCAATAAAATGATGTCCTTGAATTTTCTTTTTTACATGGTGAATAAAATTAGTTCCCAAATATGTCTTTTTAAAATCACAGAAGGAATCATATAAAGAGCCCATTTCTGGCTATGCCTTCATTTTAAAGGCCATTCTTCCCAATATTTTTACTATCCACTTAAAATTTTATTAACAAAAATGTCTACTTGGGTGCTTTGCTGATGAAGACTATTCTGAGTAAGTGGTGTTTTCTTTATAAGGCTAGAATCTTTTTAAAAGAATTGATTTATGAGATGCAGAATAAGAGAAATATAAAATATGGAACATTAAAATTTAATGAAAGAAAGATAATTCTTGAAAGAAACCTGAAATGGCTGCAGATATAAGCAACATGCAAGCTGTAAATAGTATCATATTCCAATCTCAACTTAATATTAAAATATCCCTAAGTATAGCACAATTCATATCTGAGAAAAAGATTTCAGGACATAATTAGTGATATGGCAACAAAAACCAGTAACAGGCAAAACCTATGCACTGTAATAAACTCACATAACTTGTACTTAAAATATTCAAATTACAATTACTTTCTTTCTCTGTTTATCCCCTATCCTAATCTAGGTTCTAATTGAAAGATGCCATCTCTTGTTATCCATTTTACTTTTCTATTTTCTTACAACTCTCATTTTAACTTTATAAGAGAAATAAAACACAGAAGAACTTAGTATTTTTTGAATAAAAATAAAATACAATAAATGGGTAACCATTCAGGAAAAATAAGTAAGATCCTTCCTCCCCAGCATGGACAAAAATAAACTTCAAGTACATTAAAAATTTGATGTAAAAATGCAACCACAAAATATCTAAGAACATGAATCTAAATAATTTTATTAAACAATCTAACATTTTCCCATTGTCAGATGCTAACTTTATCATATATTAAATTCTAAGTGTATTTTCTGATTGTCCAGAGTTTTTAAGTATCACATACTCCCAAGGGAGAAAACATACAGAAAAAAAACTTAACACTTTACTACGTAAAAATTAAAAGTAAATTTGTTGGAAAATACTAAAGGCAAATTAAAAGGCAAATGATAACTTGGGAGAAAATATTTGTAATAAAAATGACAGTATTCTTTACATATAAAGAACAGGAAATAGCACGACAAAACCTAGTAGAAAAATGGCAGAGGACATGAAGAAGTAATTCACAAACATTCAATTAACATATTTTAAATATTCATTCTCAGCAGAATCACTGAAATCCAAATAAAAAAACAATGATAGCACTTTTGCTCATACTGGCAAAGATATTTTAAAACACCTATTATCCAATGTCAACAAGTGCTGGGAGTTCAAGTACGAGGAAGTATGGCAAATTTGAGGAAATAGGTAAAAGAAAGGTAAATAGGAGTGGCTGCTTAAGGACATATAGGACTGCCATTATGGCAGGTTTCAATGATGCTGGAAATGGTTAATTTTAGTGAATCCAGTCTGCGTGGTTACGTGACTTTCTTTAGCAGTGCTCAGCAGTCAGGGTATACAAAAGAGAAATTGAAAAGCTGAATTCAGGGTGTTTTTGCAAAGGAAGCATGGTAAAATGAAAAGGGTGCAAGACATCACAGACTAGCAGAAAATGAAGGGAAGGAGTAATTCTTGTAACTAGTATTTATTAAGTTCCATGTGATCTGGCATACAGGAAAATTATTTTTTCCTTCTTTCTCTGTTTCTTTTCCTATCTAACCGTGTATGTCTGTGTGTCCAATATTAAGTGCTCACTAAATGTTGGCTATGATTTGTAAAAGGCATCATTCTGATCAGTCAGCCATTCGTTAACTTAAGTATCATATAATTTTTTCCCATTTTATTGAAATATAATTAACATATATCATGATTATTCATTTTATGTGTACATCATTAAGATCTGACATATATTTTGTGAAATGATTATAATAAAATTAGTTAATATCTACCATCTCATTTAGATCAAATAAAAAGACATGAAAAAAATTCTTGTAATGAGAACTCACGGGATTTACTCTTATAACAACTTTCCCACATATCCTACAGCAGTGGTAACTACAGTCACCATATTGTACATTACATCCCTAGTACTTATTTTTCTTATAACTCCAAGTTTGTACCTTTTGACCATCTTTCTCTAATTCCTGCTCCCTGCAATCCCTGTCTCTATAACCACAAGTCAGACCTCTTTTTCTGAGTTTGGTTTTTGTTTTGCTTTTTGGATTCCACATTTAAGATCATATACAGTATTTATCTTTCTCTGTTCGACATACTTCATTTAGCATAATGCCCTCAAGATCCATCCATACTGTCACAAATGGCAGAATTTCCTTATTTATGGCTGAGTAATATTACAGTGTGTGTGTGTGTATATACACACAGACATACACATACCACTTCTTTATCTGTTGATGAACACTTAAGTTGTTTCCATGACTTGGCTATTGTAAATAACGCTGCTATGAAGGGGGTGATTTCTGAGTTAGTGTTTTCATTTCCTCTGGATATATTCCCAGAAGTGGAATTGCTGGAACATATGGTAGTTCTAGTTTTAATTTTTTTGCGCATCCTCCATACTGTTTTCCATAGCAGCTATACGAATTTATGATCCCACCAACAAGAACGTAAGTATTCTCGTTTCTCTACATCCTCACCAGCATTTGTTGTTTCTTGTCTTTTTGATGGTGGTCATTACCTTACCACACTAAGGTAATATCTCATTGTGGTCTGAGTTGCATTTCCCCATGACTAGTGATGTTGAGCATCTTTTCATGTACCTACTGGCCTTTCATATATCTTTTTTTGGAAAAATACATACTCATGTTCTTTGGCCATTTACTAATTATATTAATTGCTTTTTTCCATTGAGTTGTGTGAGTTTTTTTAATACATTTTGAATAATAAGCCCTCATTAGGTATATGGTTTGCAAATACTTTTTCCCATTTGGTAGACTGTCTTTTCACTTTGTTGATCGTTTCTTTAGCTGTGCAGAACTTTTTAATTTGATGTAATCCCACTTGTTCAATTTTGATTTTATTGCTTGTGCTTTATCCAAAAAAGTCACTGCTGAGACCCAGTCAAGGAACTTTTCTCCTGTATCTTCTTCTAAGAGTTTCATGGTTTCAGGTTTTACATTTAAGTCTTTAAATTCCACTTTGAGTTAAATTTTTGTGAGTGGTATAAGATTGAGGTGAAGTTTCATTCTTTTAAACATGAGTATTCAATTTTCCCAGCACCATTTATTTAAGATACTCTCTTCTCTCAATTGAGTAGTATTGGCTCCCTTGTCAAAAATTAATTGAATATATATACTTGGGTTTATTTCTGGGATCTTGATTCTGTTTCATTGCTTTATTTCTCTGGTTTCAGGCCAGTATCATACTGCTTTAATTATTATTACTTCGTACTATAGTTTGAAATCAGGAGGTATGGAGTCTCCTGCTTTTTTGTTCTTTCTCAGGATAACTTTGGTTTTTGGAGGTCTTCTGTGGCTTCATACAAATTTTAGGCTTTTTTTTTTTTCAACTTCAGTGAAAAATGTCTTTGGAATCTTGTTAGGGATGGTGTTGAGTCCATAGATGACTTTTGGTAGTATTTACATTTTAACAATATTAATTCTTTCAGTCCATGAACACGAAGTACCTTTATATTTATTTCTGCCTTCTTCAATTTCTCTCACCGAAGTCTTAAAGTTTTCAGAGATTGTTTCCCTTCTTGGTTCTTATACAATTCACAGCACTGACCACAGCACATGTCCTCCCCAACGTCCATCACTCAGCCACCCCATCCTTCCCACTCCCCCTCCCCTCCAGCAACCCTTGGTTTGTTTCCTGAGATTAAGAGTCTCTTATGGTTTGTCTCTCTCTCTGGTTTCATCTTGTTTCATTTTTCCTTCCCTTCCCCCATGATCCTCTGTCTTATTTCTCAAATTCATCATCATATCAGTGAGATAATATGGTAATTGTCTTTCTCTGATTGACTTATTTCGCTTAGCATAACACCTTCTAGTTCCATGTCATTACAAATGGCAAGATTTTAGGCTATTTGAGGGCTGCATAGTATTCCATTATATATATATCTCATATCTTCTTTATCTATTCATCCGTTGAAAGACATCTAGGCTCTTTCCATAGTTTGGCTATTGTGGACATTGTTGCTATAAACATTTGGGTGCACCTGCCCCCTCTGAATCACTACATTTGTATCTTTAGGGTAAATACCCAGTATTGCAATTGCTGCATTGTAGGGTAGCTGTATTTTCAACTTTTTGAGGAACCTGTATACTATTTTTGGGAATGGCTGCACGACTGATATTTTTAAAGACTTTATTTATTTATTAGAGAGAAAGAAAGAGAGAGCAAGCAACCTTGAGCAGGAAGAGGGGCAGATGGGAAGAATTCCAAGCAGACTTTGCACTAAGCTCAGAAACCAACCTGGGGCTCAATCTCCTGACCCTGAGACCATGACCTGAGCCAAAAACAAAAACTGGATGCCTAACTGACTGAGCCACCTAGGCATCCCTGAAAGTACTGATGTTTATTTGTTGCTTTTGTATCCTGAAACTTTACTGAATTTGTTGATTAGATGTTTTTAGTTTAGTCTTTTCTATAAATAAAATCATGTCATCTGAAAATTGAGAAAAATTTTACTTTTTCCTTTCTAATTCTTTTTTTCTTTAAAGTAATGTCTACACCGAAAGTGGGGCTTGAACTTACAACCCCAAGATCAAGTGCCACACACTCCACTGACTGAGCCAGCCAGGCACCCCCGTCTTCCTTTCCAATTCTGATACCTCTTATTTATTTTTCCTGCCTCCTTTTTCTGGCTAAGACTTCCAGTACTATACTGAATAGATGTGGTGAGTCTTCTTCTGTCTTCTTCCTGATTTTAGAGGAAAAGCTTTATCTGTTGAGTATGGTGTTAGTGGTGGGCTCATAATTTATGGACTTTATTATTGACATACATTACTTCTATTCTTAATTCAAGGTTTTTTTTTTTAATCAAAAATATGTTGAATTTGGTCAAATGTTCTTTCTGCATCTATTGAAATGATCATGTTTCTCTTCTTTCATTCTATTTGTGATGTATTAGATAGATTTGGGTAGGTCGAACTATCCTTGCATCCCAGGGATAAATGCTACTTGATCACGGTGTATGATCCTTTTAATTTCATCTATATTCATCAGGGATATTGGCCTGTAGTTTTCATTTCTATTAGTGTTATGTTCCGGCTTTCATATCTGTGTACAGCTGGTACCACAAAGGGAGTTTGGGAGCATTCGCTCCTCTTCAGGTTTTTAGAAGAGTTTGAGAAGAACTTGTGAGAATTCTTTGAATGTTTGGTAAAATATACCAGTGAAATCATCTAGTCTTGGGCCTTTCTTTGTTGAAAGATTTTTGATTACTAACTCAATTTCTTTACTAGTAACTGATCTATCCAGATTTTTCTATTTCTTTCTAATTCAATTTTTATACATTGCATTCCTTCTAGGTTGTTTGGTTTGTTGGTACACAGTTGTACCTAGTAGTATCTTTTGGTCCTTTGTATTTCTGTGTTATCAGTTATAATGTTTCCTTTTTTATTTATAATTTTGTAGATTTTGGTCTTCTTTTTCACTTGGTTTAGTCCAGCAAATGGTTTGTCAATTTTATCTTTACAAAGAACCAGCTCTTATTTTGGTGAATCTTTTCTATTGTTTCCTATTTCATTTATTTCTGCTCTAATTTCCTTCCTTCTGCTAATTTGGGGTTCAGTCTGTTTTTCTTATAGTTCTTTATGATGTAGAGTTAGGTTGTTTATTTGAGATTTTTCTTGTTTCTTAATGTATGTGTTTATTGCTATGAATTTCCTTCTTAAAACTGGTTTTGATGTATCCCATAGCTCTGGTATATTGTATTGCCACTTTCATTTGTCTCAAACTTTTTAATTTCCCCTTTAACTTCTTCTTTGATCCTTTGGTTGATCAGGAGTGTGTTGTTTAATTTCCATGTTGATTTTTCTAGTTTTTCTTTTGTTATTGATTTCAGTTTCATATCATTGTGGTCAGGGAAGATAGTTGGTATGATTTCAGTCTTCTTGAATTTGCTAAGATTTGTTTTGTACCCTTATTTCTATCCTAGAAAATATTCCTTGTGTGTTTGAGAAGAACTTGTATACTGTTTTGAGACAGAATGTTCTGTATCTATTTGTTAAGTCCTTTTGGGTATAGTGTTCAGATTACTGTTTACTTATGGATTCTTTGCAGGATGTATCCATTGTTGACATGGATCCATTGGATGGATGTATCCATTGTTGACAATGTATCCATTGTTGACAGTGGGGTATTAAAATCCCCAACTATTACTGTATTGTTATTTACATTTTCTTTTAGCTCTGTCAGTATTTACTTTAATTTTGGTGCTCCAATGTTGGGCACATATGTATTTATAATTGTTATCTCTTCTTGATGGGTTGACTTCTTTATCATTATATAGTAACTTTTGTCTCTTTTTACAGTTTTTAGTTTAAAATCTACTTTGTCTGAAATAAGCATATGTGCCCCAGATTTTTTGTTGTTTTGATTACCACTTATTCAGAAAGTAATCTTCCATCCCTTCACTTTCAGTCTATTTATGTCTTTAAGGCTAAAATGGCTCTCTTGTAAGTCTTGTATCATTGGTTCTTTTTCCTATTTTACCTATTCAGCCATTCTGTGTCTTTTGACTAGAAAATTTCATCTGTTTACATTTAAAGTAATTATTGTGACAGTTATTTTCTTTTGATATTTTGAATACTGGTCACCCCATTCTTTCCTGCAAATCTTCTGTTGAGAATTCTGTCCATAATCTTATAGGAGTTCCCTTGTTGTTGTTTTTTTTAAGATTACTTATTTATTTATTTATTTGGCAAAGAGAGATCACAAGCAGACAGAGAGGCAGGCAGAGAGAGAGTGGGGGAAGCAGGCTCCCCGCTGAGCAGGGAGCCCCATGTGGGGCTAGATCCCAGGACTCTGGGATCATGACCTGAGCTGAAGGCAGAGGCTTTAACCCACTGAGCCACCCAGGAGCCCCTAGAGGAGTTCCCTCGTATGTTACATCTCTTTTCCTCTTGCTACTTCTATTCACTGTCTTTGACTTTTCAATTATAATATGTCTTGGTGTAGTCCTATTTGGGGTCTGGCTATTTGCGTTCCTTAAGGCCTCATGGATCTGGATATCTATTTCTATTCCCCTGATTTGGGAAGTTTTCAGCCACTACTGCTCTAAATATACTTTCTATCCCTTTCTCTTTTCTTCCTGAAACTCCCATGATATGAATATTGTTTCTTCTCATTGCGTTCCATAAGTCCTTAGGTTGTCTTTTTTTTTTTTTTTCTTTTCTTTCTCTCCCTTTCTTTCTTTTCTTTCTTCTCTGACTGAATAATGTCAAGTGTTCTATTTTCCAGGTCATTATCCTTCCTTTATTGAACTCTTCCATTCAGTCATTGTGTTTTTCAACTCTAGGATTTGTTTTTAAGATATCTATTTCTTTAAACTTCTCATTTTGTTCATGCATTGTTTTCCTCATTTAATTGTCTGTATGTTCTTATTCACTACACTTCTTCACATAGGTTATGCTCAATTCTTTGTCTGATAGCAGAGCTACATTACTTTAGGTGCAGTTACTGAGGCTTTATTAATTTCCTTTGGTGGTGTTATATTTACTTGATTTTTTTGTGATCCTTGATTCCTTGCATTGGTGTATATGCATTTGATAAGCAGGCTTCTTTTCCCAACTTTGCAGCTTTGCTTTGGCAGAGACAGTTCTTCACCTGTCAGCTTGGTTTGGGGTTTCTGGGCATGTCTGCTAATAAAGGCTATCCTTGAACAGGTGGGACTTCCTTTTAGAGTTTACTTTTAGACAAGGCAACTGCTTGAGCTCTGAGGATAGGGGTGTGAGGGCATGCCACTGGCTGAGAACAGGGGTACATGATTGCTGGCTTGATTCTCGGCCATGTGAGACTGAAGGAGGAGCTCTATTGTTGTCTGGGTTCCCTCATCAGGTTTATTAGACAGCCGTGGTTGGGTACTATGCCTAGCAGTAGGTAAGACTACGAATTAGTTACCCTGACCTGGCAGGGCAGCAACACAAGAACCAGGGCCTATACTGCTCTTTATTTAGGTATCAAAATCAGGCAAGAGTACATACTGAATTTCCTGGTTAGGTGAGGCCATGAGACTTGCTCTACAGTTAGCAGCTCTGCTTTCTTCAAGTGCCACTGTATATATGGCTAGTGGATGGGCTACACAGCTTCTCACATGCTTAGCTTCCCTGGTGCAGCAGGCTGAAGGTTATATTCTGCAATGAACAGGGCTACAAACTAATTTCCCTGGCCAGGAGCAGAAGGAAAGCAGCTCTAAATCTGCTCTAAACTTTTTGTGGTCTTACGTCAAGCCAACCTATGCCCTAAGTTCCCTGGCCAAACAGGGCCACTGGCTTTGTTCTGTAGACTATCAGCTTTCCAGCTTGTCTCTCGGCTCAGGTTTTGCTGGGTTACACAGCTTTTAGTTGTCATTTTTGTCAGGTGGTGCTAGGTGCCAGGCTTCACAGGAGGTGAAGGCTGGGGCTCAGCTCTCTGCTTAGGGAGAAGGTAGGGAGGGGTCCCTCTAAGCAACTCCTAATTTTCCCAAACAGGCTTCTAAGTTGAGAGCTACCACTAGCCTGAGGTGAAGCTATCGATTAATTCCCCTACATGGATGTAAGAGGTGAATGGTCCATGCCTGGTACTGGCTTTCCTCCTGAAATAAGCAGCTTTGCTTATCCATTTCTAGGCTTGGCTAGGTTATGCATTATCAAGTGTTCCTACCAGCTCTTCCAGTCAGATGGGACCAAAAGTCAGGCTGTGGAGCAGAAATGACGACTCCTTTCATAGGTGTGGGTAAACCAAGATCTAATGCCATCAAAACTCTTCAATTAGGGATCCAAATCAGGCAGACCTGAACCTTGATGAGCTCACTGGTCAGAGTGCACCTCTGATATGGTTCTACAGACAGGCAAAACAACTGTTTAGGCTCTACAGGTATGAACTTGGTCTGCCAAGATCTGAGTGCTTCTTAATTTGGTTTGCTGGTATTTTGTGGATAATTTTTGCATCAATATTCATAAGGGATATTGGTCTGTAGTTTCCTTTTCTTATGGTGTCTTTTTTCTGGCTTTGGTATTAGTGTAAGGCTAGTCTCATGGAATGAGTTGAGAAATGTTCCCTCCTCTTCAATTTTTAAAAAGCTGGAGAAAGACTGGTATTAGTTCTTATTTAAATGTTTGGTAGAACTCACCAGTGATGTCATCAGATCTAGGTGTTTTGTTTGGGGGGTAAGTTTTGATTACGGATTCAATCTCTCACCTAGTTACAGATCTATTCAACCCAATTCCTCATGAGTGTTGGTAGCTTGTATTTCTAGGAACTTGTCCATTTTATCTGATTGTCCAATTTGTTGGCATATTGTTCTTTAATAATACTCTCTTAAAATCTTTTCTATTTCCATAGAATTGATAATAATGCCCCACTTTAATTTCTGATTTTAGTAATTTGAGTCTTCTCTCGTTTTCTCTTAGTCCATCTAACTAAAGGTTTGTTCATTTTGTTGACATTTTCAAAGAACTATATTGTGGTTTGACTGATTTTCTCTATCGTTTTTCTAATCTCCAATTATCAGTGCTCTGATCATTACTATTTCCTTTCTGTTAGACTGGGCTTAGTGTATTCTTTTCTCATTCCTTAAGTTGTAAAGTTAGTTGTGGAGCTGATATTTTTCTTATTTTTTAATGTAATTGTTTATAGCTACAAAGTTCCCCTTGATACCACTTATACTGCATCCCATAAGTTTTGTCATGTTGTGTTTTCATTTTCATTTGTCTCTAAGTGGTTTCTAATTCCCTTGTGATTTCTTATCTGATCCACTGATTGTTAAATTTCCAAAGACTTGTGATAAAATTCCGAGTTTTCCTCTTATTTTTTAAAGATTTTATTTGAAAGAGAGAGAAAGCGCGCACAAGCAGGGGGAGGAGCAGGCAGAAGGAGAGGGAGAAGCAGGCTCTCCAAGGAGCAGGGAGCCTGATGCGGAGCTCGATCTCCTGGGTCCATGTTCTGAGCAGAAGGCATACACTAAACCAACTGAGCCACCCCATAGCAAGAATTCCGAGTTTTCCTTTTGTAACTTTATTTTATTTTGGTCAGAGAAGATAATTTGTTATCTTATATATCTTTTAAAATCTACTCAAATTAATTTGTGGCCTAAAATGTGGTCTACCCTGGAAAATGAGCCACGTGGCTGTACATGTCTATTAATTCTGGTTGGTTTACTGTGTTACCTTCTGCTTGGTTGTTCCATCCGTTAATGCAAATAGGCTACTGAAGTCTCCAATTATTAATGTAGATCTATTTCTTCCCTCATTACTGTTTGGGCTTCATATATTTTGCTTATCAGTTATGTAAATAATTATTTCTTCTTGATGTAGTGAACCTTTTATTAGTATCTAATTGTCCTTTACCTCCTGTAATCATTTTTTTTTAAGATTTTTGTTTATTTATTTGACAGAGAGACACAGCGAGAGAGGGAACACAAGCAGGGCAAGTGGGAGAGAAAGAAGCAGGCTTCCCGCAGAGCAGGGAGCCCTACTGGGAACTTGATGCCAGGACATTGGGATCATAACCTGAGCTGAAGGCAGACGCCCAATGAATGAGCCACGCAGGTGCCCCAATACTAGCTTTTAATTGTTTATTATTTACTTTTATTGAGATCTTTATTTCTTCATAAAGTTTACTGTCTACTGTCCCTTCATTTCACTCCACAGTAGTCCTTTGAGCATTTCTTACAGGGCAGGCCTACTGGTAATTAATTCTCTCAGCTTTAGTTTATTTGGGAATGTCTTACTTTTGTGAGAGAATACCCTCACTTTTGAAAGAGTTTTGCCAGATAAAGTACTCTTAGTTGACTTTTTTTCCTCCTTTGAGCACTTCTACTATATCTGCCACTGCTTTCTGGCCTCCCAAAGTTTCTGATGATAAATCTGCAGATAATTTTATGTGACAAGTGCTTTTCTCTTGGTATTTTTCAAGATCCTTTATTTTTGGTTTTCAAATTATAATGTGATTATAATTACAATGGGTCTTGATATAAGTCTCTGAGTTCATCTTCCTGCAGTTTGCTGACCTTTTGGAGTATGGCTACATACATATTTATTATCAAATTTGGGAATTTTTCAGCCATTTCATCAAATATTCTCTCAGCCCCCTACCTTCTTCTGTGACTCCCACAATGCATATGTTGTTGGTCTGCTTGATGGTATTCCACAGATTTCCTAGGTTTTGTTCACTTTTCCTATCTTTTTTTTTACATTAATTCCTCAGATTCAGTAATTTCCAAAGTCCTATTTTCAAGTTTATTGATTCCTTCTGCCCGCTAAAATCTGCCTTTGAATCTTTATAGTGAAATTTTCATTTCAATTAATGTACCTTTCAACTCCAGAATTTCTTTGTGGTATCTTTTTAGGTTTTCCAACTCTTTATTAATATTTTCATTTTGCCCACACGTTGTTCTCTTGATTTTTGTCCATAAATTCCTTTAATTCTTTGAGCATCTGTAACATAATTGTTTTAAAGCCTCTGTCTAGCAGATCTACCATTTTTTTCCAAACAGTTTCTGTTGTTTGTATTTTTTTCCTCTGAATGGGCTATACTTTCCTCTTTCTTTGTATACCTTATAATTTTTTTGTTGGAAACTGAACATTTCAATTTAAAAATTTGCTAACTCTGAAAAGCAGGTTCTCCCCATTTCTCGGGGTATCCCATTTTGCTATTGTTTTTGGTTTTGTAAAACTCTTATCACTGTACCAAGGATCAGCCTGAGATGTAACCTTAAGATCTTCTCAGTTTTCTTCTGAGCTGTTCCATTCCTGGACATGTGTGGTTACTTTCTAATTATCCTTGTGTATGGAGTTGCTTTTGAATTCCTACCTTTAATGTCTAGCCCAAAAAGGGGGGGAAAAAATAAGGGGGTGGGAAAAATTGAAATTCCCAGGAAGTTACTCTAGCCTCAGGAGGTGTTAGCAACAATGGGGAAAGTGTAAAAACAATAGCCCTCCTCTTTGCACCTGTGTGATCAGAGCACAGATCCCCTTGAAGTTTGGAGGAAAATCTCCTTTTTGCTAGCCCTGGCTCAATAAGCTGTGTGTCAAGGTGGTCCAGGAACAAGCGTACAGCTGCCTGCCGCATGGCACCAGACGGTGGAAGGTAGGTAATTGCTACTGTGCTAAGTAGAAATTGACCAAAATTGATCACAATTTACTGACCAAGCCTTCCCCTAAACATTGCAAGCTTCCATTAGACCAAAGTTCAAAAGTAATGATATTAGCCAAATGCTGCCAGTGTAATTTTTGTCTAGGTGGGGAGAGAGATTACTGGTGTTTTCAACTTTGTCACTTTCCCTGAAAATTTATTTTCATACATTGACCTTGTCACCAAGTAACTTTCTAAATCCATTTAGAACTTCTCAATTAATTCTGTGGTTTCTAAAGTAGACAATCATAGCATCCATAAATAATGTCTCCTTTGAAATACTTATATCTCTCATTTCTTTAATCTGGTGTTTCTATTATTTAAAAATGTTACCAGCAAACATTATTGTCTTGTTCCTTCTTGACTTAAAGAGAATATATTGGTAGTGTTTCTGTATTAATTATGATGTGGGCTATTAATTTTATTTATCTTTATGTGGTTAAGGAAGTATTTTTACTTTCTTATTTACTAAGATCCCCCCAACAATTTAATATAACACTTTTGTATTTAACACTGAAACATTTAATGTATTTCTAACACTGAAACATTCTTGTATTTCTGAGAATAACCCACACTTGGTTTTAATAAAATGCTGAATTCAACTTGACAGGTATTTTAACTATTTTTTTTTTTAACTTCAAGTGACTGATTTGTGATTTTTCACTTTTTAACTGAATTAAAAGACTTTTATGTCAGCATTAAAACACCTAGAATGAATTGGGAAGTATTCTATATTCTCCTACATTCTGGAGAACTGTTTGTAGATGTGAATAAAGCTATCTGTATAACCTGAACTAGGCCTAGCAGCATGTTCTTTAATAGTTTTTCTTCCCTTGCAAGGAGTATTCAACTTTTCCACTTCTTTTTCATTCTTTTTGTCAATATATATTGTCTTGAAATCAGTCTTTTAATTCAGATTTTGATTATTTTAGGATAAAATTGCTGTATTTTAATATGGTATTTCCTAATAAGTGTTAATTCTTATCTCTGATTATTTCTGACATTCTAATTTTTAATTTTCTTTTTTCTTTGGTTAAAAAATTGCTAAAAGGTTGTCAATTTTGTTGATCTCTCAAAAAATCAATTTTTTCCTGTCTTCTAATGGATCACAGAAATTTAAGTTCATCTTTCCTTTTACCATAGTGTTTTGTTCTCTTTCAAATTTCATGAATGCCTACTATATTATATTTTCAGTCTTTAGTACAAATGTTTTCTGACTGGTAAAGTTTTGGGTAACATGCACATCCATGTACTTTCCAACATACTGCACTCTTGCTCCTGTCTTCACCAAACAGCTGAAATTGTTCTCATTAAGTCATGGATCATCTATATGTTCAGGATAACAAATCTGCTATCCTTGTTTTACTGGAACTCTTTATACAGTCTCTGTCATTAACAACGTCCTCCTTCTTAAAATTCTATTCTTTTGGCTCTTCTGATAAAACTCCTTCCTCACTTTTCTCCTGCCTCTCCCATCCTCCCTCAGTGTTCTACCATGGGTGGGCTTCTTTTCTTCTTCTTAAATGTTAGGGTTTCCCAAGACTGTGTGTCCTGTGAACTCTACTCTTATTAAACATGAATTCTAGTGACCTCATCCAAATCCATGAAATCAACTGTCTTTCACATGTAAAACTCTCTAAACCCAAATGCACAGCTCCCAACTAGATTAGACAAATAACAATGGGATATTTCAAGGTATCCTGTCTACCAAACGTGGGCAATATCATCTTTATTCCATAAATTTTACCCTCTTTCTATATTTTATGTAGCTGCGATTTCTACTGAAATTCCAAGGTTGGTAATGTAGAAATTATTTGAGGTTCCTGCCTCTCAGGTACCCATATTCAATCAGTCACCAAATTTTGAAGGTTAACCTTTACACCTTAAGAATGTGTTCCTTCATGGCTCTCCCTTGAATCTCTACTTTAGATCATGTATTTTCATAAAAAAATACCTTGACACTTTCCTATTCTGTCTGCAACCTGCAACCTCTCTCCTATCTACATGCTATACCACTTTTCACGTGATTTTTTTTAATAAATGAAAAATGTGTTTACCAGTGACTGACAGCATGTGTTCTTGTGTATTCTTTTTGTTTCCTCTACTTAGGATGACCTCTGTCCACCTCCTTTTCTACCTATTTAAATTCCACGTCTTTCTAAGTTCAACTCTTCTGTCTCCCTCTCTAGAAACCTCCTCTTGTGCTGGCACATCACCCTTGGCACCTATCTTTCCTAAAATATGTGATTCCACAGCAATCACCGATTAATTTAATTATTCCCCACGAAAGGGAAGCAACATGAGGCTAACCAACCTTGTTTGCCACTGTACTCTCATCAGCCAGCACATGTCTATTCATGTTCAAAGTATGCATGAATGATTTTTCAAAATTTTTGTTTAAATAGGAACTTATATAAACACATCCATAACCAGCACTGGCTGTTAGTAAACTTGTGTAAACAAAAATACATAAGACAGGAAAAAATTTAAATAGGGCCAGGTCTATAAATTCATGTTGCTTTTCCAAAAGAATTTCAGTTGTGCATGGGGGTCAGAAAGGAGATTCCTATTAGGGCGTCTCTGAGCTTATGAATATCAAAATTGACCAGGGAACTATGGATTAGAATGCTACTCCCTATTCTACATTATATTACAAATCTGTGCTCATAACAGAGAGAGTGGTATGATTAAAAGGAAAAAAAAACATACAGTGATTGTGATGCATCCTTAAAAGACTTGAGTCCTTAATGAAACAAAAATAAAGAAGGATTTGCTACTGTAAACCCATTCATTAAGGTCTTGCCACAACACACTGATCAAGTGAAAAATATTAGCTCTCGGGACTCTTTCAGATTTTTGTTGTGGTTGTTTGTCTTTTGTGGTAAGTTTTTTGTTATCTTATTTTCATAATTAATTGTAGTATATACTCAAAGGAGCATAAATTTCTTAAGGACAAACCTGGACCATTGGAGAGTAAATATATAAAACAAGCTGTTTAGAAAAAAAACATTTAGTAAGAGTTCCAGTTTTCCAATTTGTATGTCATCTTAGTCCTGACCTAAACATAGTAACTTTGCTTTACTTACAAATTTTTGGTTATAGAAAACTGGTAGTGAAACAAAGGCTTGAGATTCTACTTCCAATTATGACTCAATGTTATACTGTTCCAGGAACCCAGCCTATAAACCTAGATCCAGTAAAGCCATCTCAAAATAAATTTTGTCGTTCACAGGAAGAACTCAAGAGAACATTGTATGGAATGGGAAATTGTCACCAAGGTAAAAACTATAAAAAAATTTTTTTAAACGTGAAAGATTCACACTCACATAGTTTAAGAATCAAATTTTTCAAACATACCTTGTCCATTAATTTACTTGCATGAAGACTCAAGCTATTGAAGAATATTTTTTTGCTTAGCAAATGCATTTCTTCAATGGTAGTCAATAATGTAGTTGCACTATTTCCAACAATGCCACTAAAAGCAAAGAATATTTCAGGTTGCAAAACAGCAGCTAAAACAATCAATTCTTTAACTGAGTACAATTCATTTAAAAGATCTAGATTTAGGGGCACCTGAGTAGTTCAGTCGGTTGAGCAACTGAATCCTGATTTCAGCTCAGGTCCCGATCTCAGGGCTGTGAGATTGAGGCCCATGTCAGGCTCTGTGCTGGGCATGGAGCCTGCTTGAGATTCTCTCTCCCCCTCTACCCCTTCGGCACCCCTCACCCGTGCTCTCTTGCTCTAAAAACAAAACTAACTAACTAAATAAATAAAAAATCTAGATATAAGTAAAAGTGTGTATATAGAATATAAACTGTGAATTAACAACAACTACTCCAGTTTCATAAAGGGTTTTTTTTTTTAAGAGTTAGGTGATGAACAAATGGTTTCAATGTTGCACAATCTCCTTTAGAAAAACAGACACTCAATACACAAATCCAACTCTCTTTCTCTATGACAGTAAATTCATCTCTTGATTATCCAAGACCTAACTTTAATTTGAAGGAAGCCATTCCATCAGTAGCTCTATTCATAAAATATTTAAATTTTATTAACACTGAGTTATTCTTTCAATTAAAACTCTTACACCATATCCAATTTATAGTTTCTCAATTTTTATACAGCTGCCTAAATAGCAGTGTATTTAGACTAATTATAAAAAATCTGGCAGTATTTTAAAATATTTAATTATTGGCACATTCTGTACTCCTTAATTTGCTATGAAATTTCTTAGGCCTATCCAAGGAGTTTCTCATTTTTGCCAAAATGTAAGACAAGCATGTATATAAAACAATTCCCAATTTTGTTCTCCAAATTCATGTACTGAAAGTCATTTAAAAATGTGATGTTAGGGACGCCTGAGTGGCTCAGTTGGTTAAGCGGCTGCCTTCGGCTCAGGTCATGATCCCGGCATCCTGGGATCGAGTCCCACATCGGGCTCCTTGCTCGGCAGGGAGCCTGTTTCTCCCTCTGCCTCTGCCTGCCTCTCTGTCTGCCTGTGTTCGCTCTCTAACTAATGAATAAATAAAATATTAAAAAAAAAAATTTTTAAAAAAGTGATGTTAGGGGAAAAAGATTTTGTTAATGTGAAAGATGTCTCAAAATAAATATAATGGCACTGATAAATACCAGATGATACTAAGCAAAAAGAAAATCAGCAAATTTAGAGAAAACTGATATGCTGCATATATTATAAAAGCAAATACTAAATCTACATATTTCAATACATTCTGAAACTGAAACAAACTGGAATGAATTCTTATATATTTAATGCAGACAAAGCAAATTAATAGTTAAAAAAATATATATATATAAAGCAAATAGCAAAGTAAAAGCAAATTCCTAAAGAGGCAGCCATAATTCCTACATGTAAAAAAAAAAAAAAGCGTTTTAGTTAAAAATATTATAAGCGAAACGAAACACCAAACTAAATTGAAATTCTCATACATGCTTAAACCTACAATAAAAGTAAGTACGCCTCTGAATAAAAGTATACCATCCCAAGCAATGAGGGAAAACAACAAATGGATACATACAGAAACTGGTCTTTTATATATTTGTATTTTTTAAAGATTTCATTTATTTATATATTTTGAGAGGGGAGGAGTGGGAGCAAAAGCAGGAAGAGGGGCAGAGGAAGAGAGAAAATCTCAAGCAGACTCTCCCCTGAGCATGTGGCCTGACACAGGGCTCAATCTTACAATCCTAATATCATGACCTGAGCTGAAACCAAGACTGGTTTCACTTAAAGACTGGTTGGACACTTAACTGACTGAGCCACCCAGGCACTGCAGAAACTGGTATTTTAATGGAAATTAAGATACCAAGATACATGTACATTCATTTTTTTTAAAATGGAGTTATCAGGGGTGCCTGGGTGGCTGAGTGGGTTAAAGCCTCTGCCTTCGGCTCAGGTCATGATCCTAGGGTCCCGGGATCGAGCCCCGCATCGGGCTCTCTGCTCAGCAGTGAGCCTGCTTCCCTCCTCTCTCTGCCTGCCTCTCTGCCTACTTGTGATCTGTCAAATAAATAAATAAAATCTTTTTAAAAAATGGAGTTATCGGGATGCCTGGGTGGCTCAGTTGGTTAAGCGGCTGCCTTCGGCTCAGGTCATGATCCCAGCGTCCTGGGATCGAGTCCCACATCGGGCTCCTTGCTCGGCAGGGAGCCTGCTTCTCCCTCTGCCTCTCTGTCTGCCTGTGCTCGCTCTCTCTCTCTCTCTCTAACAAATAAATAAATAAAATCTTAAAAAAAAAAAAATGGAGTTATCAGCCATATTTTGCAATAAGCCAGATCTAGAATTTACTAGTGTTTACTAAGTACTCACTAGGTACCAGTCGCTGGGGTAGATACTTGTAGATGCTTTTTATATTTCACTCCATATTTCTACCCAACATGCTTATCCTCCCATTACATCTTTCAATTTTAGGTATTATATAGAAAAGTCCCGCTACAGAAGATGAGAGTTAAATTCTCTTACATAATTCTCATCCCCCACAACAACATACCCAAGACTCATCTTTCCCCAGGCTCTCTAATAGTTATGTCATAGGGTTCTGGTGAATAAATACTCAATGTTTACATTCTTACAAGCATGTAAATACTATTCAGAACTGTCCAAGGCATCAGGGATTTCAACATAAGGAATGAACAGGCTGATAAAACAGACAAAACCCTGTGTCACAGTCTTGTAGTAGGCCTAAAGAGCAACCAATTCATACTGAAGAAAGATAAAGGAGTCTCCAAGATGACTGTGAGAAGGGAGAGGACAGAGAAGTTGGGAAGGAATGGTTGATGTGCTTGACTACATGGTGAGAAAATGTAGTCTACTTAGGAGTTTGGGTCTGAAATAGTGATAAGGACATAGGAAAAGTAAACAAGTACAAAAACAAAGCGATTATTAACTATAGAGAGAAAAAGTTTTACATCAAAGGAAATGTAATCAAAGTATGCTGGATTCCCTGTTTTTATGGATTCTACATCTTCCTTTTCTTGGTTTACTATGGCCTTCTGATGGAATCCATCCATTGGGAGTTTAAGTGTATAGGAGGCAAAATATTTTTGAAAACTGTGTCACCCACTTTTCCCCAACATCATTGGCTATTCCTTTTCAATTTTCTTTGTGGGTTTCTTTTCTTCTAACCTCTAAAATATTAAGAGTTTCACAGGACTCCGTCCTAGGCTTCTTCTTTATCTACACTCATGTAAGTGATCTTACCTAGTCTTAATGCTTCAAATACCATCTATATACTGCAAACTATCAGATTTATAGGTTCAGTCCTGATTTCTCTATTGTCTGCTCACTCAACATCTCCCACTGAATGTTCATAGGGATGCTATACCCAACATAGTCAAAAGTGGGCTGGACTCTTCATTACCCACCCACTCCCATCAAACTGTCCTCTCTAGAACCCTCCCTCTCAGCAAAAGACAATACCACTCATCTAACTTCAAATCAAAAGCCAAGAATTCATCCCTGACTCCTCACATCTCACCGGTTCTAGTCTATATATCCTCTTATCTCTGGAAACAACTACTTTTCACCCTCTCCAAGACTATCACCCTCCTCTGATTCAACTGTCTCTGCTCAAAACACAGCTTCGTAAATACCATCCTTGTTCCCCTTTACTCTACTACACTACATTATCCATACATGCCCAGAGTCACCTTATATCACCAATCAGCTCAAGTCACTGAAACACCCCCCCCCCACACACACACATCTTCTTTGACCCACTCATAATAAAACCTAAATCCTCACTATAGCCTATAAAGTCCTACATGATCTGGCCTCTGCCTACCTTTCTGATTTCATCCATCCCTACTCCTTCCATTCACTCTACTCCAACCACTGGCCTTCCTTCTGGTCCTGTAAAATGGAAGCTTTTTCTGGCCTCAGGGCCAGACCGTACCCTGCGAAGGACACTCTTCTTTGAGATCTTTACATGCCCAACTCCTTCATGCTCTTTAGGTCTATACTCAAACATCACTCTCTATGCTTTATTTACTTTCTCCTGCTTTATTTCTCTTCAGTACCCTTATCACATTAAAATTATTATCTTATACTTCTCCCCCCCATTAGAGTGTATGTTTAAGCTATTCTGTTCACTGCTATTTCTTTATCATCTAGAAGAGTGACATTTACAATCCGTTTTTTAATTAATGAAAGGTAGAAATATGTGAACAAGTAAAAAAGTACTTGGAAAAAAATGTATCAAAAGATCCAATTGTCATCCTCAAAATCATCATCTTCAAAGACAGAAAAATTATAATTCTCAGAGGCTAAGCAACCTATTACCTTCAGAATCCAAATGATTTTTTTTAGCATTATTTGCATTAGAAACTGAGTTATCATTATCTTCAAATAATAAATTTCATGCAGTACCATCATGGGTATTACTACATAATGTAAAAATGATTTTTTGCCTAATACAGCATTAGTTACAGTGTTCACTACTTTTAGCTGCTCTTGTGTTTCCTCAGTACGGACCATTCTCTTATTTTAGGAAGCCTCTAACATCACAATTGAAACTAATTTATTGCTTTTGAGTCATAGCAAGTGATGGTAATACATTTGTATCTAAAATGTTAGAGGACTACCCAAATCCTATCCCTGATTAGTTTTATAGCCTGTGGCTTGTTGGTTTTGCTTAAAAATGTGAAACTCATCTCTTGGGTGTGAAGTTTTGGGTGGTTAACCTCACTATTAGAAGGTAGGTAACATCACTCCATAGTCTTTTGGTGCTTCTTGAACTAGTGATCCCTGTACCTCTCCTGGATCTATTAGTTATGATAACTCCTGTTGGATTTTAACAATTGGATTTCGGTTCTTGATTCTAGCATACTAAATGAAAAGTAACTGCTAAATCATTTTTAATGGACTAATATGGAAACTACCCAACACACAGCTTGAAAGGACAGTGTTTTAACACAACTATGTATGGAATAAGGTCTTACAGTGACATAATAAAGCTCAAGGGTATACCATCACTACAAAGTAAATATAAATGCACCCTTTAGAGTCGAAGATTGTATTATAGAGAAAACAAATGGTTCCTAATCAAATAAAATAGGTTTTATTTAAAGAAGATAAAGTAGCTTTTATTTAAAGCAAATAAAGCTATAGTTCTGCTAAATGATAAAGAATTTGCAGTATCTACATTGGGGATAGGACACGTCACTTATTGTGCCCTGTTTTGAATATAATGTATAGTTACATTAGGCGCCACATATCTCTTTTACTAATGCAAGAGGTTTAAAAATGTACTTACCCTATAAACTTACACTGTTATAAGCTGTATGTGTGCACGTGCATGTGTGTGAGGGTGTGTACGTTTATGTTTAGAGAGGAAAAGGAAATGACAGACCTCAAAATATACCACAAATAATACATATATAATGGTTCATACAGTGTGGAGGTTCTTCTAGTTATATTTAGTTATACAAATGGTCAAAACAAAATAAAATGAAACAAAAAAAACCAGAAAACAAAAACCCTTATACTATGCTTTAACTGAAATGATGTATCACATAGGATTTAATAAAGCACATTTAACCGTTTTCCTTACCTGATTGTATGATGGTAAAATTTGAGAAGGTTAGAAATTTTATATAACAAAACTGCCCCAGGTTCAGCAACTATCACTTGCTCAATCCGAACCTATTAAAATGTGAAAAAAAAATCAAACATTTCTTAAAGGCATAACTTTCCTTCAATAATCAGAGGTGGTATAAACAGCATTCAAAAAGATAAAATTTAATTATTATAGAAATCACAAAATTCCCTCTAAGTAATTTCTGAATATTAAATTATAGGGGATAGTAAAATAACTAATATTTTAACACAGGTATACTCTACAAAGCAAAAACAAAACAAAACAAAAACAATAAACAACAAAACCCAAATCCACTACCTACAGAATTTGGCTCAAGGCAGCTGCTACCAGAAATAATATAATGATGAGGTCACTGTGAGGTTCTTCACCAGATTATAATGGAATTTAGTTCAGCACTATTTGCAAAGCAGCTGTTACATCCCTAAAAACAGGTTATCACTGCAAATGCTGCTCTACCACCAAATACACAGGAAAAAAAAAATGAAAGAATTCTTATCTTCAAACTATTACACCAAATTTCCTTTTTCATTAGACAGTAACAGACAAAGCTTAAATGAGCACCAACATATACATCTAATTATGGCTACCAGGGAAATAATCAGATCTACTTCAAAGTTAACTTGATCTCTCTTAAGATTAACTACTAGGAATCTTAATTAAATTCCATTCCTTACTGATCTTGCCCTTACTTTTCCCTAATTAATGGATACCATCTAAATTACACTGATAATGCGCTTATTTACGTATTGTATCTGTTCTGAGCTGCTTCTTACATTGTGTCATCTTGTTTCCTAATGAGATTCTAAACAGAGACATTGTGTTTTCTGCTTCTTTTACATCTCTACAGCATCTGGTAGAACAGTACATACACAACAGATGCTTAATACACCCTTTTTAAAACTGAAGTTTCTCTATACTTAGATTTTGGAATATGTCATAATGCCAACATATGTGATTTGCTAAGACAGATTTTATAAATGTATGTATATGAGCATATAAAACCCTCATATTACAGAAATTAAATAATCCTCACATGAATATGTTTATGAAATTCATACATCTTTTGGCATAAAGTACTAGTGAGCTAACTGACACATATCATAAATCATGAAAAACCATGATTTTTTATATTACAATTTCTTTCTAGGTCCAAGGCCTGGATCAATAGTGATTTAAATTATATATCAATAAAAGTGATCCCTTCTGAATTTTAATGTAATTATTAGGACAAAATATAAAAGATATTAATTGTAGACAGACAGCTCTTCTCTAGTACATTTATAACAGCAGAGAACCCATCATAATTTATAAGGCTCAGAGCATACAGTACACTGAGTTTTTACTAAAAGAGATAGAATTCAAACGTTAGCTGGTAATCTATCTGCAATCCAGAACATTCACATAAAAGAAATATCATTTTACCACCTATGGACTTGAAAAACAAAGATTTAACACATTAATTTAGGTAAATCCAGCTACAACTCTAAAATAAAGATGCCTGTAAAGTAACAGGCTTGACACTGATGACCCACAGCACCTTCTCCACAGTATATGCAATTTTAAGCTTAAACACAAATTTTTAAAACTGGAAATAATAATAACTTATGCATATATTTACAAATATATAGTTTACTACCTAGGAAGTTCTGCTTTAGTAACTCACACAGTAAAGGTTAAATACAGGGTAGAGTAAACCAAATCCACAGTTTTGCAAGGGTATCCCTCATTACCATTACAACCTTTTCCTTATGCTTCTAAAAATCACTATCTCCCCTTTCCTAAAAAGGATTCACTCTTACAAAGAAACAAAACCAAAGGAGAGATACTTAACCAAAAGATCCAATAGCATATGCCATTACGAAAAGTTTAGCAGCTTATCAGGACAAAAAAAATTTCTATTAATGGAATGTAAAAATTTTTATATTACTGGAATATAAAATATCACTAAAAAAATTTCAAATTATAATTGCAAAAGAAAATGTTAAAGTAAGTTTTTGTTTGTTTTCTCAGCTGACAACTACAGTATATCAACTGAGTATTGGATACCCAAATGAGGTTATATAGGAAGAAAATTCTTAAAATAATGTAAATTGTCATAAGTATATAAAGGAAGAGAAGAATTGTTGGATCATATAATGTATCACTATCAAGCTAATTTGACACATAACTACTGTAAACATCTGTTACATATTCTCTGGAGTATGCATTTAATATTACTATCATATGAAAAGATGTAAGGTTTCTGTCACTTCAGAGACTAAAAGGATTTTTTTAAATTTTATAGTAGAAATATTTTTGCTTGCTTACTAGTTTTTTTCTTCACCTTTTGATATCTGACATTAAAATTTCACAGGCAATCACAATAATGCCCTACAATTGTTATAAACACCTTTTGGGACATAAACATTTAGGAAGATGAAATGCAGTATATTTTAAAACAAAGGCAAAAATTTCTTTATATAAGCAAGAGTATTAATTTAATATTTTTAACATCATAATAACATTTCTTAATCAGACCAGAACAAGAAACACTAAAGTCCATTCCAACCCTCAGATTCTAGAATCATATTGTATACAATCACTTTAACAACAACAAAAAAAGGAATCAGTAATAAAAGAAACATAATGTCCTAACTAAGGAAGGGGGTAGACAGAGATAAGGAGATAAAATATAATTTATTCACCAATGCAATTTATTCATTGTTATGACTCCGACTTCCCTCTAACTCTATGTAGTTAGGAAAAAAATATGCAAAGTGTAGAAAAAGAAATATTTTTATTCTCTCCTTTCTTTTTTTAATCTTTCCAATAACTGCCAGTATACAAAACAAGCAACATTTACGTGAGTATAAATGTCTGAAAATCAAACTATGGCAAATAAATATTTCATTTGAGAGAACTAAGTAAAATAACTTCAAAATATTTTGCTATTTATTTACTGAATATGCAACTGAATCCTAAGATGATCAAATTACAGTAATAATTAAATCTGTAAATCAATTATTACAAAGGTGTGTAGTCTGATATTTTCTTGCCTACAATAAACAAGATACCAAAGAAAATCTTAGAAACAAACAAAAAAATTAGTTTTAAAATATAGTTATTGGTAAAAATAAATCATAAACCTTCTGGTTTCAATTTCTGCATACTAAACTGAAGTCAATCAACAAAGAAAGTAAACCAGCAACTACAAAGTATTCCATAAATACTAATAAAGAAAAATAGCATCTGCTGCAGGCCTAGTAGATGTCAGGAACTATGTGCTTCATCTGCACAGTTTTCTCATTTGATCTTCACAACCACCCCTAATGGTAGCTTTTTCTCTTTTTTTTTAGATTTTTATTTATTTGAGAAAGAAAAAAAGAGAGCAGGAGCAGGGTGAGGAGGGGTAGAAGGAGAGGGAGAAGTAGGCTCCCCATCGATCAGGGAGCCCAATGCGACAAAAGGCTGGGTTCCAGGACCCTGGGATCATGACCTGAGCCAAAGGCAAATGCTTAACAGACTGAACCAGCAAGGAGACACATGGTAGGTTTTTTTTATATACAGGTTCAACAGAAGAGGCAACTGGAACAAGTGAACACAATTAAGTGGCAAAGTGGAAATTCTAACCTAAGTTTGACTTCAAATTCTGTTCCTTGTACTATAAATTGTATTGCTAATAAAACTTACATATGTTATTTTATCCTTGTATTTATCATCATTTATTGTTATAATAGACAAAAACTGTACAATGCTTGAAACACAGTAAATGGAACACATTCTTAGAAATTTTCTGTTAAAAAAAAAAAAGAAAAGAAAATTTCTGTTAAGAGTTCATAGATTTGGGGCACCTGGGTGGTTCAGTGGGTTAAGCCTCTGCCTTCGGCTCAGGTCATGATCTCAGGGTCCTGGGATTGAGCCCTGCATGGGGCCCTCTGCTTGGCAGGGAACCTGCTTCCCCCTCTCTCTCTGCCTGCCTCTGTGCCTATTTGTGACCTCTCTCTGTGTATCAAATAAATATATAAAATCTTAAAAAAAAAAAAAAAGAGTTCATAGATTAGTTATTTCAAGGGACTTTTTCTCAATTTATTAACATAAATTACCATGGAAAACATAATATGATAAGAAAAATAAGTGAATATTGCAAACTCAGAATATTTCAAATTTTCTTCCTTAGAAAGAAAATTGACAATGATTACTTTAAAATGCATTTTATTATCTCACACTAATGTGTTAACTTGAGAAAATTATAGCTTGACTTCCAGCTGTTAACAGTTTTTCTTTTTTGACTCATAGGAATATTTAGCCAGATGCCATATAACATATGTAAAAAAACAAAACATTTACCTTTAGAGGCCTGCATACACCCTCGGTAATGTGCCCAACAACTTCCTGGATATTTTCTTCAACACCTACAATTAATTACAACATAACTGAAAATTTTTTTTCCATATTACACATACATTCAAAAACTAAGAAAAACTAAGAAATTTAGTTTTTTAATGGCACTAATTACAAACATTTAAAATAACATGGCATTATTTTATTAAGTTCAGTATCTGTTAGGACATTATTACGTTAATATCTGGGTCTAGAGCCTTGTTAATTTATTGCACTGCTGACTAATAAAATGAACATTACTTCTTTGTGAAAAAGAGTAAATGTATGAGTCACAGGAAAAAATGACTAGGAAACATATTAACTGAAGGAAGTGATGTGAAGATGTGTTAGTATTTGTTCTACAAACGTCTTAATCTGGGCAGGAATGCTGAACACAGAAGCTGAGCATATAAAGATGGAAAGCACACCTTGTAATCTAACAGAAAAACTGGCATTTACTAAATACTATTTACCAAGCTCCTATGTACTTGGCATTTACTGCTTGCAACCACCTTCTTTTTTACACAGAGAGAAACTGAGGCTTGGAAGAATGAAGCCATTCCCAAAGAATAACCTATTTCATCCAACTCTGATCTATGTTCTTCTGACCTTTTCACACTGCCTCTCATCTGTACTTCACTAAAACATCTTTTAAGAAATTCATTCTTTTAAACTAGGTTAATTAGGATAACAGAAAACAACTTTTAAAAGTTCAGACCTTGTGCCCATCAAACTTACATGCTGAGTCTAATTTGTATATCAAAGAGTAGAAAAAATGAGGAAGGGTAAGTAAGGATGTTCCCCATCTATACACTAGCCTCTCCTGGAGATCACGTTGTAAGCCAGAAGGACATGGGGCTGGGCAATGCAACACAATCAAGTGATACCAGTCACAATATTTCCCTTTAATTCCTATCAAAAATAGAGTATCTTCATTTTCCATTTACCCCTCAGTATTGTAGTCACAATACTAAGAAGATCTGAAATTCTGTAAGTAACAGACATAGTGACTCAAAAATCATCCATTTTTGTCTTCCTTGAAATCAAGACCAAAACTTTAAGTACATTTAGTACTACATGAGTAATTATTCAAAAACTTTAAAACAGTCACATGAGAATGAATAAAGTGGCTGGGTAGTAGAAAAGAATTAGTATAGCTTAATAACCTCAAACTCAGTCTGATTACTCATAGTTAAGAGGAAGATAATACCACCTCTCGCCTTTAAAGTGGGGCGTGGAAGACCTGAGACAGTGGATGCTACATGCTCCAGAAGTGCCTTGAAAGTGAGGAGGTGGAGTCTAGGCCTGATATGGGAAGGCTACAAGGGACCAGTACACAAGTGTGAATAGCTATGTGACAGGAAAGTGATGCTGAGAGAAGCCTATTAGCAGAAAAGGGAAACCAGAAAGGAAAACTAAGTAGGGTGCTTAATGTGGCACCTAGGTGTGAAGAGTTTATCTCTGTGAAGCTGACAGCAATAAGAATAGAAACAGAGAAGCCCTGGGTTATTTTCTATACTTAGACATTAGGAATAACAACCAGAGGACCCACCTTGTATAGTTACATGCTTTAAGAGAGCTTCAAGGTGTTCTTTTTCAGAAGCAGTAGCTTGGTGGAGCCAAGCCAACATATCTCCTACATATCTAGTGCAAAAACTAAATGTTAGTGAAGAGTTCCTTCAGCAAAACATCAAATATTCCAATACTGTCTGATTACTATACCTCAAAGGGTCATGGGAGTGCATTTCAATGGGTCTTGGTGTGCCTCCTGGGCCCCCTCTTGTAAGAGCATCAATAAATCCACGAACAACAGTGCTTCTTCTGGCTGTTCCAAATTCATCTAAGGTATACCTACAAGAAACAAGTTATTTGAAAAACAGATGTTTCTTTTTAATGGGTATATCCAATTATTAATGCAATTTCTGAGATAAGCAAGACATCTACAGCTTCTTTACACAACTCTCTCAAGCAATTCTGTTTTTAAATAACAAAAAATATTTATGAAATAAATTTATCATAATGAAAAGTCAGTCTTAAGGTCCCTATTTTTACTCCTCCTCAGAAAGAATGTTGGAATTTGGGATTGGTAATAGGGGCAATGTCAATAAGGGAAAGAGCAGTGGGTCTGGTCAAAGTAAAAATTAAGGAAAGGTGAAAATCCGTGATTCTTTAGGTTTTGGTAACCTCAGAGCCCAAAACATGATGTTCTAGTGTTCACAAAGGCCATAATATCTAGTTCTCAGAGGACTGCTTACAGTTAGAACTCTGCAATCCAAAAAACAACATTTTTTTTCTTCCACAATCAAAACTTTCCTGAACATATTATCCATACCTAAAAGCTTATTTTGACACTAATACTAGACATATGTTCTTTAAATTTACTGACCAATGATGCAAACAGAGTAAAAACTTTTTAATGTATATTTAGAAGTGATCTATTGTGGTTAAAAGGAAAAAAAAAAAAGACTTCCTAAAGTGAAGGAGTTTACAGGAAAGGGAACTTTAAACTAGGAGTTTAATTTAAACTTTAAACAATTCAGGGTGAAACCACAGGATGGCCTGGAGTTCCCAAGAGTGCCCATTTCTCTGACTAGAATCAGCCTTGGTTTCCCACTATTACCACCATTCCTTACACCCATCCATTCAAAGTTCTTGCTATTTTAAAAGTACACAGGAAAAGGAGAAATTTTAATCACAACCCAAGGTCAGTGGATTCCAGACCCATGAACTTTTAAATTTCTAGAGTTTCTAACAGACAACAGACTTCATATTAAGAATTATTTCATACCCTACATATAAAACAAATTACCAAATTTGGGATTTGGGTTTCCAAAAGAATTAATTTCTTCCACTACTGTAAAAGCTATACTGCTTTCTTTAATATGCTACTGATTGAACAAAAAAATCCACATTTTTTTCAGGGATGCCTGGGTGGCTCAGTCGGGTAAGTGACTGACTCTTGATTTTAGCTCAAGTCATGATCTCAGAGTCATGAGACTGAGCCTCATGTTGGTTCCATGCTCAGCAGGGAGTCTGCTTGAGATTCTCTTGCTCCCTCAGCCCCTTCCCCTGCTCACACAAACACTCTCTCAATAAAAAAATCTTAAAAAAAAAACTTTAAAAATAAAATTCACTTTTTTTAAACATAAGAAAGTTGGAAGAGGGAACATTTTTAAATAAAAGGGAAAGTGTAGTAAAGTGGTCAATATCTACAAATTTGTAGGAATCTGAACCTTTTTAAAGGGCTGTTCACTAGAAACCAGATCATGGTTTTTTGTGTTTGGCTTCAGTTAAAAGGAAATGGCTCTGAAATTCGTGTAGTGATATACTAGCAATATGTCAAGATGAAATGCACTATCCTGCCAAGCTCTAAGCATGCAGTGACCTTGTAAGCACTTTCTATTTTTTAAAACAAATTAGAACCAAAATGCTTTGATTTTTTTCCCCTTGTACTCTTAAATTTGTATGTTTAGTGTAAAGGATGCATTCCTTTAAATGCTCACCAATTCTATGAAATGACTTCTAATCAGATGATTACTTATAGCACAAAATTCACAACTTTTAGCTTCTCAAATACATGAAACTCATCCTCAGAACCCACAACAAACAGAAGTAATGTAAATTCTGTTTCTAGGTCTATTTACTCTGACCACAAGTTGTGTTAGGAACTGGTGAATTCACTGACATTTTAAATGGGGGTAATACAAATTGTCATTTGTATTACTCATTGTTAAATGAGTCTAATACAAATTAGACTCAGCATGTAAGTTTGATGGGCACAAGGTCTGAACTTTTAAAAGTTGAATTATCAAGCCTGACAAACACTGGACTCTGATCTGTATAATTATATGAAATACACACTACATTAATATGAATGTTAATCTCCCTGCAACAATAGATATAATTCGAAGCAAAACCAGCACACACTACAATGAATCTTCAATGACATCCATATATGTGAAACACTTTTTCCCAGAGAAAGAATACTTTGACTAAAAAGAGATTATTTCCCAACAAAGGTCAAAAATTCAAAATGGAGCTTTACAAAAGTGAATGTTACAATTATATAAATATTACAATTATATAAATATTCTAAAATGTCTCTAGCTAAAATTAAAAATTAAACTCCTCATTTTTAATGTCTATAGCAAAAAAAGAAAAAATCTGGTCAAAAAGCAAATTAAAATATGAAAAATGTTGGTCAAAACCAAATTAAAGAATAGTGTAAAAGCCTCCAAGAAGTGTAACAAAAACATAAAGAATGAAGAAATCAGCAAATTACTACATTCTTTAACACTTTATATTCCGAAGGTGGACCAAAGGAAGGAAGATCTATTCTACTTATAATAAATTTCTTTCTTTATTTAAAAAAGATATTTCTTTTTTTTTCTTCTTTTGAAAATTTTTAAAAAAATTTATTTACTTGAGAGCGAGAACACGGGCAGCAGGGACAGGCAGAGTGAGAGGAAGAAGCAGAATCCCCAATGAGTTAGGAGCCTGAGGCGAGCTCAATCCCAAGACCCAGCGATCCCAGGACCCAGAGATCATGACCCCACCTGAGCCCGAGGCAGCCACTTAACCATCTGAGCCATCCAGGCGCCCCTATGAAGAAATTTCTATACTCGATTTATTAAAAATTAATAATGCATTAGCACTCCACAGTTACATACTACCTAATAAAAACTGGGTGGAAACTCCTCAAGGACTTCAATAATTACCATTTTTCTTACACAGAATACCTACCCTTTTGAGAAAGACTAAGGTCAGTGAAGCTTTTACACATTCCTTAAATAAAGTTCATTATAGTGCCATCTGGTGGTTAACATGATGCATTGTTAAATTTCTCCTAAATTTAAAGAAACTACCACTTTGGAGATAAATGATTACTTAATGAAAGGCCAATTTTCTTTTTTAACATCCATCTTATAGGAATCAATTGGTCTTAAAAATCCTCCTTCTTCCCAAGTTAACTTTCAAATGCCTCTTACAATCTTCCCAACTGCACCTCTGCCTTCCCTATTCCCTGGCATGTGTCCCTTCAATATAAATCTTTTTGCCCATTATAATAAGTTCTATTCCTTGTCTTTCAAGCTTTTCCTGGCTGTCATAACAGACTCTAAATACCCCTCTGGGTGGACAACTTTCCAGTTTATCTCCTTCCAAAATAAAAATAATAGCTAATATTTAGTGGTGAGCAAAGCATTATGCTAAACACATGACGCAAACAATTTAATTTAATATTCACAAAGACCCTGTAAGATAGGCCCTATTTTTATCCTCATTTAAGGAAACTGGGGTTTATGAAAGTAGAAGGGCTTGCCAAAAAATCTAATTCAAGCTCACCTTCTAAACTATTGCACAATACTGCTCCTTCCCAAGTGTTTATTGAGAATCAAAATTTAGTAAAAATTTATTTATATGGTAGGAGTCAGTTGACCAAAATACACAAAGGCATTTTTTTAAACAAAGACTAACCTTGTGAACAAATATGAATCTGTGGACAATGTAACACTTGATTAAAATCAAATACCAAATATTTTCAGCACTAAAAGACTCTCATAATTAAACACCAATACCTTAAAGTAAAAAGGCTGGGAAAGAAATTCCAAGGTGGATAAAATCTGCTGAGCTGGTGAGCCACAGTGAACAAGGTTTATCACATATCCATGCACCACGTTGAGGGCTATCACAATGCAGCTCTTGCTGCCAACCCAACAGCTAATGCAAGCTTTTACAATCAATTTCACAAAAATACATGTTCTTTCTCAATCTACATCTCTGCACCTGCTGTTCCCTCAACTTGGGATGTTCTCAATTCTCTTCTCTTCCTAACAAATGCCTATTCAACCTTGAGAACTCACATGAAACCTATTTCCCAGAGGAAACCTTCCCTAATGTTCATTCCTATCCCCTAGCACAGAACACTTGAGCCACACAGCACCTGACACAGGGACTCTAAAATAGCAATCACTGTAGTCATTAAAATGGATGTGTTTGTACCTGCTCCCATAAAATAAAGCAAGTTGAGGGCAGAGTTTTATTGATGTTATGTCTCTAGCACATAGAACTGTGCTTAACATAGAGTAAGTACTCATTAAGTACTTCTGGAATGTTATCATTTTACACAGCTGTCCCAGCATTTCTGGAAACTTATAGGCTAAGCAATGTTCCAATCAGAAAGAATAATGGGGAGATACTCTAAAACTATTACAAGCCTCTGAAACACATGACTCAGAGCAAGACTGAATGCCTATGTGGAGTCCCCTAGTTTTGTTTCCCACATTGTAACCCCCTACTTGATCTCCCTATTTCCATACTACTGCAGAAATTAAAAATAAAAATTTACTTCTATTTTATATAAAGAATAAATTAAAATATAGAATAAAAATATGTGAACAATTAATAATGCATAGAGTTCTTATACAAATCACCATCATATATCTCTTGGCCGGCATAAACTACTTAATCAAATGCCTGAACTCTTTCTTTTCTTGAATCTTGTTAATGGAATCCTAATTTTAAATTTTCTTTTTTTCATTTCTGGGAAATTATATTTCTCAGTCCCCTATCTGACCTTCTTCTCTCTAGGGAAGGGTTGATAAAGGAGTTTTAGTTTCATGCAATTCTAAGGTAGTTAATGAGATAACAGACTGAGGAAAAGCCCCTTAACCTCTACATAAATAAAGGGTAGTCTAGATATAGGGACACCCTGCTTTTCCCCTCCATATAGCATTCTATAATACACAATGAGCAAATAAGCTGATGCTCCAATGATACAGATATAAAAATATCACTGTAAATTATATTATTCAACTACTGTATATAAATTTAGTAATACTGAAAGCCAGCATAACGCATCAAAGAAAAAGTAGATTTATTTTTTCAAATTAGGAAAAAGTTACCAACTTATATAAGACAGGTCTATCCTGCAGGGCTTCCATAGCCTGAGTTAATACTGGAGATATGTCACAGGATTCTTGGGTCAATGTTCTGCATTCACCTGAAAAACAGTTAACATATAATTATAAACCTTGTTAAATTAAAGTTAGGTCGTACACCTAAAGTCTTAACAAATATTACATGAAAAAATGCTCAGAAGAACTCAGAGAATATGCCAATCAAAAACTATTTTATGCTGTCAACCAAACTAAAAATTAAGCTTAATTATTTGTGTAACTTTATATGACCACACATGCTATCCAGTGCACCCCAAGCTTCTATTTTATTATTATTTAAAAACTACAGTTCCAAAGAAACGAATAAATATTCACTGTGTAATTGCTACACACATGGCAATGTTCAAGGGGGAAGAGGAAGAATATAAAAACTATATTACCAATCCCTTCCCTTGGGAGCAAATTTAAGCAGTTTGCTAAAAATGTTTATATAAATAATATATGGTAATAAGATAATAATTTCAAAATAGTTTAGATCCTAAACTTTTAAAAATCTCTATACCAACATCTTCTTTATTTTACTATTCTAATTTTATCCATAAAATGCTAACTAAATGTCTACTATGTTCAAAAAGCTTAGAACTTGTTCAGAAATCCCCAAATATCTGGTATACATGGGCCTCACACTAGCATTATATTTTCTAGAAAGCACCGAGAATGCATGTTTTGGAAATGAAAAAAATGAAATCTTTTTTTTAAAGAAGACTGTTGACTATATTCCCTATGCTATACTTTACACCTGCATGACTTATAACTAACTGGAAGTTTATATCTCTTAATCCCCTACACCTAGTTTGCCCAAGCCCCCCCCCACCACCACCTCTCCTCTGGCAACAGCCAGTTTGTTCTCTGTATTTAAGAGTGTTTGTTTTGGGACGCCTGGGTGGCTCAGTTGGTTAAGCAACTACCTTCGGCTCAGGTCATGATCCCAGGGTCCTGGGATCGAGTCCCACATCGGGCTCCTTGCTCGGCAGGGAGCCTGCTTCTCCCTCTGCCTGTGCTCTCTCTAACAAATAAATAAATAAAATCTTTAAAAAAAAAAAAAAGAGTGTTTGTTTTGTTTTGTTTTAGATCCCCATATAAATGAAATCATATAATCTTTGTCTTTCTCTTTCTGACTTACTTCACTTAGCATAATAATTCCCTCTAGGTCTATCAGTGTTGTCAGAATGGTAAGATTTCAGTTGCTTTTATTGGCTGAGTAATAGCTGATTGTATCTATACACACGTCTTCTTTATCCATTCAGTTGATCTTAAGTTGGTTCCATATCTTGGCTATTATAAATAATACTGCAATAAACATAAGGGTGTATATATCTTCCTGAATTACTGTTTTCATTTTCTTTGGGTAAGTATCTAGTAGTAGAATCACTGAATTATATCGTATTTGCTTGTAATTTTCTGAGGAACCTCTATACTGTTTTCCACAATGGTTGCAGGAATTTACATTCCCATGCATACCATACGAGGGCTTCTTTTTCTCCACATCCTCACCAACATCTGTTATTTCTTGTCTTTATGATATTGGCCATTCTGAGTGGCGTGATGATATCTCACTGTGATTTTCATTTGCATTTCCCTGATGATTAGTGATGTTGAGTATCTTTTCATGTGCTTGTTGGTCATCTATAGGTTTTCTTTGGAAAAATGTCTGTTTAGTTCCTCTGTCCACTTTTTAATCAAACTGTTTTTCTGGTGTTGAGTTGCATGAATTCTTCATATATTTTGGATATCAATCCCTTATCAGATATATCATTTGCAAATATCTTATCCTATTCAGCAGGCTGTCTTTTGTTTTGTTGAACATTTTCCTTTGCTGGAATTAGGTATCTTAAACTGACTCCTAAGTCCTTAGGGATCAGAAGGCCATAGTTTAGAACCACTACGTTAAGTGCTGTGGAAGCACAAAAAAAATGTGAGGCAATGTCCTTGTCTTTGAGAAAGTAGAAATCTAACTAGAGAGGCTAACATATACATATATGAAAAGTTAAGTAGTAATGTACCGAATGTCAAACATTTCCAACGATTAGTATTTAGAGATGAGAAAACTCATTGTGATTTAATGTAGTCATGGAGACTTCCAGAAAGACATAGAAGCTAAGTTCAGCTTTGAATACTGAAGTAGGAATTGAATTGAAAGAAAGACAGACAACACTCCAAATAGGAGTAAATAGCACAGACAAGAGAGGTAAAAAAAGAAATGGGTTTTGAACATAAAGAGTAAAATGATCAAGAAGATAATAAAGTTTTCCACAGCCTAATACAGATATTATTAGTTAACTGCTTGTATGCTTAACTCCTTCCAACAGTCAGTTGGTAACACCTACTAAAATGTCAGGTACTTCTATCCTTCTTCTGTCTTAACTGTCTTCTTTGGTTTTAACAGGCAATTTTGTGAACAGATTACTGAAACATTTTAAAAACAAAACTAAAATAAATAAACCACTTGTGGCAGGCAAAATAATGGCCCTCTAAGGATCACTAATTCCTGGAACATGTGAATATGTTATAGTACATAGCAAAAGGGACTTTACAGACAAAATTAAGGTAAGAGATCTTAAGATAGGGACATGTTCCTGGATTATCCAAGAAAATCCAATGACATAGGTCTTAAGAGTAGAAGAGGCTGGCAAAAGAGTCAATCAGAGATACCATATGGACAAAGAGGCAGGAGAGATTCAAAGTGAGCAACTCAATCCATTATTGCCGGCTCTAAAGACAAAGGAAGAAGCCATAAGCCAAAGAATACTGGAAGCCTCTAGAACTGGGAAAAGCTCTGAGTGACAGCCAGCAAGAAACTCACACCTCAGTCCGCCCTACAGACTCAAGTTATTAAATTATGCCAACAAACTCAATGAGCAAGGAAACAGATTCTTCTTAGAGCCTGCAGAAATGAATGCAGCCCTGCCAACACTATTAGTGTGGTGACACCCTGTCTGATTTCTGACCTGCAGAACCATAAGATAACAAATTTGTGTTGAGGTCATTAAGTTTGTGGTGATTTGTTACAGCAGCAAGAGAAAAATCAATTCACCATGTATAAAACAGTTACTTAAATAATAAAAAATGCCTAATCAACTCTAAGATAAAGTAGGGCAGAAATACTGACTTTATTTTTTTATTCTCATTCTTAATCATACATAGAACTTCAATGATAGAAGATGCTCATGATACACAGTATGTTCAAAAGTAAAGTTCATTTTTCTTCCTAAAAATACTTTTTGGTTACTAAGATCAAAATATGGTATTAAAGGTCAGGCAAAATAACCAAACTGAAAACTAATATCATGAATCTAGATTGTATGAAAGAAATCACTTACTTTGAGCCCACCGATAAAGCCTTTCATAAGCTGTTTCTTGAAGCAAGGCCATCTGTTCCATAATTTCTAAACTAAGAAAATTAAAGATTTATTTTAAAGTTTTAGACAATAGCTACACCAAAGAATTTGTTTTGTTTAATTACAGAGTGATCTGGTTATAGCATATTAACATTTCATCATTTATGGAATGATTTTGCAATAACTTTTTTATGACTAAATAAATGCTGTCAAATTTTAATACTATCACTTAGATAGGCAAGTGTTGTTTTGCTCTGTAAGTATCAGGGTATAACCAACTCCCTCCTTATCCAAAGACACATAAAGACTAAATTCCTATTCACAAAATGTCATATTTCAAAAAGAACCTAGGACACTTTTAAAATTTTACAAATATAAGAGGAAATGCAATTATGAGTTGAAAAGGTTACTACTCACCCTGCTGTTTGCTGGTTGGTACGCAAGAGAACTTTGACATCATTATGAATCCGTTTTACTCTTCCCAATGCCTTGAAAAATTCCTTTAAAAGTAAGAATGCGACTTTAAAATATCCATATTTTCAGGTGAAATTACGGTACTCTAAATTGAAATATCACTAAAAGGGAAAAAAAAATTCTTTCACTTACTCTAAAGAAGCCTTCCTATAACTGACCTTGACTTTCTCTAAATTTTTATACAAAATGCAACATATTTTTAAAATTTTAAAACGTACATTAATTCAATGTCTGCTAGCACCAAGTAGTATGCTAATTGCTGAGAACACAAAATTTATAAAGACAAAAATCCCTGCCCTCAAGAAATATATAGTCTAGTGAGACAGAATACAAACCTAAAGATTACTATATAAAGAAAAACATGCTATGTATCACACACCTTATGACTTAACCATAGCTTTATCACTGAAGATGATGTTTTATGCATCTTTATATACCTGTTCTTGCCCCCTAATCCAAGAGTAGAATGTAAAGTTGGAGGCATAGAGGCCACTCATAAATATATAGGAACTGACAGATTGTGAACTCTAAGATGTTTTTTTTTTTCGTTTAGAAAAAGGTAACATAGATAACCAAAGCCTTTTTTTTTTTGTAATCAACAGATCCAGGATACAGAATTTAGAAAAGAAGCAATTAACAAGATTGAAAATGGTTGAAAAGGGACTTAGAGATGAGGAGGAATAGGTTTTCTTTATAAACTTGATACTCTCTGATTTCTTAAAAAAAAAAAAAAAAAAAGCTTAGATATTGCTTTGAATAAACAGCAAACAAAAAAGCCAAATTAATGTAATTTAAAATGCATCTTAGTTTCTAAACTTAAAAAATATTTTTAAATCAAACTTTTAAGATGATAAAATAAAGCCTTAAAAAAAAGTGATTTCTCTGTAAATCAGTACTGCTATGCTTTAAATCACTGTAACAGAGAGCAAAATACCTCAGTAATAGGTCCTTCTCTAGTGCCTCGGAGGAGACCCATTTCATCAGAAGTTAGCTGGAACTTGGATAAGAAGGCATCTGCGACTTGCGCTCTTATTTCTAATCTTTGACTATAATTTTAAAAAAGCAATAAAAAAAATCAAGCATGCTGTGAATTTGCATCACTTAAAACAAGTTACATCTCTGACATAACTTTTTAAAACAAGTGTGAAAGATTCTCAACATCTTTGAAAGCCTCATTTCTGCCTCAAACATTAGAAGCTCAGTAGGCATGTAGGTAATAAAATTAGCTGAACTTGTTCTACCTCAGATACCTGAAGACAATAAAAGGAATTAATCATTATGCGAAAGAGAAGAAATAAGTTCACAAATGATCCCTGCACAGCAAATTCTCAGTCACTTACATGTACTTGAATTATCCATCCTGTAATAAACAAGGTTCTCCTACAGAAGAGAAATATGCCAATCTGCAACTGATTTTCTTCTTAGTGAAAATTCCTTTGCTTCTGAAGTTTGTGCATGAAGTACAGAGCAACCAAAAATCAGGTCTATTATTTTTTAACTTTAGGTTAGAAACAGAAGCTAAGAACTCATTTACCAATTCTTCATAAATTCATAAAAGCATTTCACTTTTGTCTTCCCCATTTTTTCTGCATGATATGGTGATAATAAGCCTTTTAAATTACATTATCTGGAGGCAACCTGTCTAGACTAGGTTAATAATTAAGAAAAGGCACGCTCTCATCTGGAATCTTGTCCGCAAGACCTGAAGGACTGAGTCGAGTCACCATCTAAAAGCAAGTTGAATGAATTTCAACCTGAATGAATTTCAACATTCCTGGCTTCTCTATCTTAGATTTAAAGATTAATAAAATTGCCTTTCACTAGCAGTATTCACAAGGCAGTAATATTCCACAATTTAATAATATTCAAATGAGAGTGCAAAATAAACATGAACATTTTATGTTTATAGAGTACAATGCACCACCATCTTTGTTTTGTTAGTATGGTGGGGTTGTGAGGTATTAAATTCACTCAAATGCTCTGAAATAGTACAGCAAGTTAGAAAGTAAAAGTCCTCTAGGTGGCAGTAACATTCTGTTTATCTCACATAATAATGTAAATCACTCAATGAAATCTACATTAGATAAATGGCCTATGTCCTTAATCATCTAATTATGGATATCAAAAAGTTGTCTCAACAGGTTTTGTTTTATACTCTTAAAGTTCCAATCATTATCATACAGGATTAAGGTAATTACAAGAATTCACAAAATTCCTGGAGATTATACAGATTAATCATTTTGACTAAAAGCTTTTTTGATGCTTCTTTTGGATGTACGTTTTGAGTCAATTTATTAGACACAAAGGAAATAAATTTCTTTAGTTTATAATTTACTTTTTTTTAAATCAAAGCTAGTATTACCCACCTTGATATTACTTCTTAATCATTAAATTTCACTGCAAATAATATTGTTGACTATTCTTAAAAAAAAAAAAAGTCCATGAAATAAAGATTTTGAACCAGAGCCTGATCTGTATCTACAAAAGATTGGTCCAAAAATATGCTGAACAATGGCCATACTGCTAAAACGAGGGTTTGGTATCTTAAGATGAGAACTTTTCTTAAAGTAGTGATGAAATAAATTCTAATATATTTTAAAAATCATATTACTCTTTAGTTATCATATATATTCTTCCCAGTAAGACTGCACAATCATTCTGACAGAAAGTTACTGTTAGATAATCCAATCATTTGGTTTGGCAGCTTCTGTGCAATCTAATAACATTAATGTAGGGTTGTGTAAGAGCCCTAAGTAAGGGTCTAGTGTGACAAAAGATACATATGATACAGACTTCTCTTTCATCTTATATCGTAACTGAAATACAGTATCTTTTGGAGAGTTTTTAATATCTATGAATATATATATGAAATATATATTTATATATATATATTTATATATGAAATCAATGTTCATATTAAGCATACAAATGGCTATTATAAATTAGAACTTCTTTGATGTGTTCATGTAATCACAGCATATTATATATAATATATAAGCAAATATAGCAAATACATACTGTGAAATAATATGCAGCAGATAAATATGATAAAGATCTGTATGTATTAACATAAAATGATCTACAAGACATTTTATAGATACAAAAAGCAAGTCCCCAAAAATATGTAGAGAAACAAACTTTTTTAAAATACATATAATACACCCATAAATGAATTTTGTAGAACATGTATTCATATACTAAGTATTTAAAATAAACTGTCTAATTAATCCTTATAATGATTCTTTCAAGCATTCCCAGAACATGATTTATGAATCTCACGGTGCTCCTTTTTTTTCCTGAAAATATGCCTCTGTCATCTTTTAACTCCACCTTTTAGACTCCTCTCTACCAAATAATTTCAAATTAATAAGAAAAAGAATTTAAAATTGGGCAAAATATATAAAAGAAAACAAAAAAGATTGGGAAATATAAGTGGCATGACAAAATGAAAAAAATACTGATTCATCAACATTCAATAAAATGTAAATTAGAATTATGATGCTATTGTTCATCTATAAAATTGGCAAAATTTTTAATGACAATACCTAGTACTGACAAAGGAGACATTCTCATAGATTGCTGATAGAAGTGTAAATTGGTATAACCTTTTTAGAGAGGAATTTAGGCAATATACAGGATATTTTAAGAAGTTTCTACCATTTGGGGCACCTGGGTGGCTCAGTTGATTAAGCGTCTGACTCCTGATTTCTGCTCAAGTCATAATCTCAGGGTCCTGGGATTGAGCCCCACAAGATGAGGCTCAGAGCTCCCAGGGAGTCTGCTTGGGATTCTCTCTCATGAGCACTCTCTCTCTCAAGTAAATACATAAATCTTTAAAAAAATTAAAATAAAGTAAAATAAAAGGTTTCTACCATTTGATTCATGAATTACAATTCTAAGAGTATTTCCCAAGAAAATAATCTGAAATGCCCATAATGATTTAAAAACATCTGTCAAGTCATTATTTTTACTAATGGAAATAATATTCAATAATTTAAGAATGCTTAAATACATGTTGGTTCATTCACAAGACGAAATAAAATGTCACCATTAAAATACATGTTTTTTTCTAAATAAAAGACACAGAAAAATGAACATAAAATATTAAGTGAACAAGTAAAATCGAACTATACACATATATTCATGGTGGGAAGAAATATGCCAAAATGTTACTAGTAGATCTGTGTAGTGAAGTTACAGCTGACTTTCATTTTCTTTCTCTCAATTTTATATATATAAATGAGAGGAAGAAGAAAAAAGGTCTACACTCTCTTGCCTGAACACATATGCTTCTGGAATATATTTTTATATGTATGTTTGTGCAAAACAGTTTTATATTTTTTACAAACTCCAAAACCTGAATTAGTTTATAACAAATAACAAAATTAAAACAAAATTACAACTATTAAACATTAAAATAGTAAGAAAGGATAAAAAAGTAAGTAACAGCTGAGGAAAGCTATTCTAATTAAATTAGGCACAAAATAACCTAAACTTCCTACCACCAAAGCCAATGTAGAAAGAAGATGTACTGATAGGTTTATCTAATAAAGGCTTCGGAGGAGGATGGAAGGGTAATGTTCCTTGATGGACATCAGGCTGTGTGTTCAGCACCTATGTATATCATTCAATCAACACAACAACCCTGTGACACAGATGCTACTCCCTTTTTTCAGATGTGAAAACTGAGGCTGAAGGTTAAGAAGTAACTTCTACAAAATCAAAAATTTAACGAACTCTTACCCAAGATTTAGATTAGAATTCAATGTTTTGTCTTCAAAGCTTACATTCTTTCCACTTTAACAAACTACACCTCAAAAAGAAATAAATATTCACCTAAGATTATTTTTCCAAGCCCAAAAAGAAATCTAGCTGCTGGGCCCTCACAAGAGACAATAAAATGTATAATAAGTAGTGACTTCAATAGTATTAAAAAGAAAACAGAAGTATATTTATGTGGATATCATTTCCTGACTATCACTGAAATCCACCTTCTATCAACTAAATATCATAAAGAAATGTTAGCTGCAGTTCTGTGAAGACAATTTTACATGGAGCTTTATTAGTGTATCACCTGTCACAATGACTGAACGTCTTCTAATCCAGTTGGGAAAATATTCATATCCTTTATGTATCTGTCCCAATAAGAATGTCACATTATCCAAATAAGCCTTCAGAATTTCTATTTCTAAAGCTAATCACTTAACAAGGTTTCTTGCTAAAAGAAAAGGTAATATTTAAAAATGGAAAAACAACTCTCGGCTAGCTCCCAGGAATCTGTTATAATTTCTGCTATGTAATTTTCCTAAAATACTTTCTGCAAATGTTCACTTGGCACATCATATCTACAGCTCCTGGGATACTAGAATGTCAGAAATTTTCACTCCCAAAAGCATATCTGGCCAAAACACTTCCATCAATTTACTAAAATAATAAACATGAATAATCCTTAGTTTTGAGAATATACAGATAGAAACACAATGTTCTAATGTTGCCTCCTGTAGACATCTATCAGCTACAAGCTCCAATATAACACTTCTTTTTCAGTTTTTATTTTTATTTACTCAAAAATTATTTATTAAATCTATAATGTATTAGACACAAAAAGAGGGTAAGAAACTGTCATCGTTCTCAATGAGCCCACAGTTTCATAGGAAAAGAGACAATCAAACCAAAAACTAATTACGAAAGATTGTAATACACACTAAAATACCTGAATCCATATTCTACTCACTTTCATTCATCCATTTATTCAATGAACAAATATTAACATATCTATCTATAAACTACCACAAGAAAAATGTATACAGTGAACTCTTAATTGTATCAGAGAGGATTAATCATAGCTAAAAGAATAAGAGACAATGAGTGTTGAAAAAAATAAAATTACTAAAACTCCAAAATCTTCTAAATTTTAAAAATCAATCTTTTTTAATTCCACAGCAAACAATAAACAACACACTGTCACCTCCAAGAATGAATAATCCCTCAACCCCAACATAAGTTTGATACTCCTAAATTATCATTTTATGTTTATTTTCCTCTTGGATAATAGCTCAGAATCTTATATGTTATATGAATTTTGAATTATGTTTTTTATTATTTTAAGTCTGATTTAGAGTTACCTATAATTTTCTTTCTACTTAATCTCCAGATTGATGAAGAGGTAGTTAAAGTAAAACTTACCTTTCAGCTTGAAGCTTAGTGGTTTTTACTATTAAATCTTGCGTTTGTTCTTTTGCTGCCTAAAATTATAAATACATCAAAATTCAGTATTTTGTAACTTCAATAAATATATCTTTAATATTTTTATACTTCAGAAAACTAATAGTACCACTTACTGAAGTTCAAGCTCACAGCGTGAGAGATCCAGAACTCAGAAGTATAAAAAAGGCCAAAAAATAAATAAAATATAAATAAATAAATAAAAATGTAAAAGGCCAAGTAATTGATACAGATATTTCAAGGCTCATATATTACCTTTACTAAGAGGAACCCATACAGAGTTCTCAATAGACACATAATGCTAAGGCTTACAAGGAAAAAGGTATCAGGGCGCTAAGGGATTTAACCATTCATGATGTTTTTAGTGAAGCAGAAGTACTGGAAATGCAGGCTAAGAATGAAATACGTGACTTCTGTTATGCACATGTGACTTGATATACCATGAGACCTCTAAATGGAGCTGTAAGGTAAGTCACTAAAATGCTAGTGCGGAACTCAACAGAAATGTCCAAGATGGAGATAAGCATTTGAGAGTCAGAATATACAAATTACGCCTTATACAGTGTTTGGGGAAGATCAGAGACAGCCCTAACTAAAGGTCAAGTTCCTGACCAAGTTTTATATTAAGTAATCCTTCCTCCCCCAAGCCAGAGCTAAAAGGATCAGAAATGAAAACCTGATGAAAAGCTATTCTATCCTAAGATTAGGCAAGTATTTTAAAATGGATTGAAACAAAAGACAAATGTAGCTACTCAGATTCTCAAAGAACTAAACATAAGGCAGTTAGAAAAGAGAGGAGAAACAAATGGGCATACAGCAGCCAGAGACATGGGGTCCATGCCCTGAAGGGACACAGAGTGAGCCAGAATTATGTATAAATAAAGCCACTAGTAAATGGAAATTACAGTTGAAATATTTTAACTATGTTGGTCTACTTACACAAGACCTACAGTTCTATAAATCTCTTTTCTCTTTCTTAATGATTTTCTTAATAATATTTTCTTGTCTCTAGCTTACTTTATTGTTAGATTATAGTATATATTACAAATAACATATAAAATATGTGTTAACTGACTGTTCATGTTAACAGCTTCTAGTCAAGAGCAGGCTAGTAGTTAAATATTGGGGAGAAAAAGTTATATGCAGATTTCTGCCTGTGTGGGGGTCAATGCCCCTAACCTCTGTCATTGTTCAAGGGTCAACAATATAAAGTACACTACTTTACACATACCGTGGAGGATCAGTCGTTAAAGAGAGGATACCAGAGCAAATATGTGAAGATATAGCTCATTTTCATGCTGGAACACTACCATAAAGAACAAAGCTTCTGCTGCTAATGTTTCTAGAGCTGCATTAGATCTACGCAGAAATCCCTACCCTACAGTAACTTCTGGGTTCTTAAAGGCCTAATCCTCCTATAGTCTTTCTGATTGTCAATGAAATTTTCTGCCTCATTGCTTCAAATGGGCATCCAGTCCCACCCCCATCTCCAGTTGAGTCTGTATTCCCTGCAACCAAAGTATGTACCTAGCAAATAGTAATTAAAAAAAAAAAATAGACTTGAACCTAGATAATTCAGCAGATCAATAACTTTTAAGGAATGGAGTTGAACACAATGGCTCTCATGGTACTATTCTAAAATTATTACTCTTTAAACCTACTAATTTATTCAAATTCTTCTTAATCTTTCCTAATGTTGCTTTGCTTTCAAGATCACTGTCACCTTATTCTTGACTAATATAATTGTTTAAAATGTATTATTCTCTCAATTCTAAAATATATTTAATTTTAGTATTTGTGAAAAAAGAATGCTTCATAAAATCAATGATCAAAAATGCTTACTAGCTTCTTTTTTTAGTCTGAGTCATTATTAAATTGAAGGTAGATCTTACAAAAAACACCACCTATTAATCACTTAACTATGATACTTGCTTACAATGGTATACAATAAGAATTACGCATATTTCCTGACTCTTCATTTATAAATTGAAGTAATGATTCCAAAATTAAGTTTAATAATAGCAGTGAAGATCATTATCCTAAAGCAATTTCCAATTTATCTTAAATGTTAAGAATGATTGTTTCTCATTAAATAATAAACATACGCCTCTAAATGTTATTTATCCAAGCAAGTCCACAAAGGGATAAACCACAGCATGTAAACAATTATTGACTGCATTTCTAAAAGTATCTTGTAATAATAATTTCTAAAATGTCCTAAATCTAAAGTACTTTGAAAAATATGAGCTAATTTAATTAGTCCTGTGTATAACATCCTAAAATGAAAAATAATACTTTTTTCTATAAATGAATAAATTAAAAACATTATTCTAGAGTTGACAGTCTGAGTGGGTACTACCAAGATTCCAAAAACACTATATACAAATAAATCAGTGCCAATGGATGAACAAAACTTTCAAAATCACAGATCTAATCCCTACTAATCTGAGATTCAAAATTTAATATAAACAACAAGTAATATAAAATATTTTTAAATATTCAGTTTAAAAGGCTATGAAAATCTTTTGCAAGTGATGAAAATGTGCATCTTCATTATGGTAGCTATTTCATGGGTACAGAATTGTCAAAATGCATTGTTTTGTATACATCAAGTGGATGAAGTTTATTATTGTACATCATTTTTCCCCAATAAAATTGATTAAAAAAAAGAAAGAAGGGCTCATGCCATTATATGGAAAAAATAGGATTGGGGGGTGCAAAGAAAATACAAAAGACAAAACCAAAGAGGATACTCTGTGATTTAAAATACTTATAATCTGTTTTTAAAACAGCATGAAGAATAAAAATACTTTGATCTTTTTATATCTACAAATGGCTATGATAAAAGGATAAAAATACAATTAAAGATAAAAATTTGAAAACAAGAGATACTGTCCCCCAAAAGAAGAACTTGAGTAACCCCATAAACCAAATTATAAAAATAATACTACAAAAATAAATGCAGGAGTATATAATACAGAAAACCTTATAGAGTATAATTTGAGAAAAGGCATTAAAAATCATGGAAGCCAGAAAATGAGAAAAGGAAGTAAAGAAAAAGAGGAACAGAACAGTCAAAATTACTAAGCAACAAAAGTAATATTGCAAAAAATATAAAATGACAATAATTAGCAAAGATTTTATGACTATTTAAGTATTATGTAATTCATAAAGACCTAAGGTTGAACAACAGATATGCCAATAGTATCTGATACATTAGTAAGGGTACTGAAATTTAGTTAAGACTAGGAGAGCGAAAATTTTAGAGAAAGGGGAAACTGGTTCTAGAGATAGGTCATGGAAGTAGCTTAGGACTGATTTGTGGAATATGCAAAGATTAATGATTCTTCCTAGAATCACTGTAGCTCTCTATAGTTCCAGGAGCATCTTAAAGGTGTAAGTTTGAAATAAATGTGAAGGTAGTAAACATAATCATGACTGACTCTTAGGAGGAATCCTATTCTCTTCACTATTCCAAAATTACATAAATGAGGATAATTAGGCTAAATCTTAACTCTGCAATCAAACTAGAAGTTTCAAACTGCTTTAATAAACCAATGTAGAATTACAGATATTTTCCTGAGATTTTTTTTTTCTTTTGTGGGGAGGCTGAGCACAAAACATAATTAAGGATGGTCTGTGTTAGGCATAGCTTTAGCCTGGGCTTATTCCTAAGACCTTCTACTAAGCACTCATTTCTGCTGGATTTATGGGATATTATGGGATTGAAAGGTTTATCAAAATTCTATGCAGTTAGCTCTACACTGACAAGATCAAAATATAAAGGCATATGGAGTTAACTGAACAATATCAGTAAACCATCACCCCAAAATATTCATTTTTAGTTAAAAAAACAAGCATAATATTTACATTGGAACTTCCTAGAGGACATGATATTTTAGATATCCATACATCTTGTAGATTTAGCTCACAATTTTTGAAAGCTTACTTTGAACCAGGAACTATAGTAAAATCCAGCTATTACACAGTACCTGTAGGCGACTTGTCATGTCTTGACAACAACTGCTCATTGCTTGAACATCTTCATTTATGCTTTCAAGTTCCTGAAAAAGAAAAAAGTAACAGCAAACATTACCTATGTTGTTAAAGAAATTCTCTTCTCTTAGCCAAATCCTATTTTCATCTCATGAATTTTTTTTTGTCAAAGCATGACAAAAGATATTATATTTAAAATTGGAAATAATTAAAAAGAATAACATCTAGTGTTAAAAAAGATGTAAAGAAATTAGTATAAGCTTTTTAAAGGGGGTGACAATAGGAAATGGCAAATGCTTAATATTAGTATCTCTTCATTCAGGTGTACTAACACAGAGATTTATCCTACGGAATTAATCAGATAAGTGTGCAACAATATATGTAAGAAGACAATCAACACAGAGTTGCCCAAAACAAAAGGAAAATGTGAAACATTTTCCAAACAATGGCACTCTGCGTGTATATGAACAATGACTATATATGTGTGTATGCGTGTGCATGTGCATGCATGCGTGTGTGTATACATGGACAGAAAGATGTCTATTTAAGATTTTTAAAAAAGCATTATGAAACTACATATATATGTATGTGTATACACACACACACACACACACACTCACACACACAGGGAAGTACACAGGAAAAGCCAGACAATACTGACAAAAGTTATTTCTGGGTGATGGGATTATAAGCAATTGTTCTGACTTCTGATTTTATCTAACTCTTTGGTAATGAATTACTTGTTAACTTTTAATTAATAAAAATAAGCAAATATGAAAACCCAATAAACTAAAAACCATGCCTCTACCTTATGGAAGGTCATCACATAGTATATCATGCCACAAAGCTGGCAATTTTCTTAGTAACATTCTCTCCTCGTGTACTTCCTCCTCTAGCTTCCTCCAGGTACATGGGAATGTAACTGGTCCCAAAGATCTATCATTTATACCCTTACTGTATGCATCTTATCCATTTCTTTTTTCTACTCTAATAGCTACTACTTCAGTTCACATCAATTAGTATTTCTTATGTGAAGTGATTAAAAAAAAAAAAAAGTTTTCCAACAGGTCTCCCAGGCTCTACACTTTTCATGAAACCATTCTCTAGTCCTTATTGAATCAATGAAAAATATTATATGAGAAAATGATATCACAAAATCACATCTAGCTTTATACTGCACTACTATCTTCTTTTTCCCAATGTAATTTCAATTTGGTGTCACACAACAGAACGATCTACACAGAAGTTTCAGTGGTAGACAATGGACAATCCCTTTTAACACAACACCCAGACCTTCAAATAGAAACATAACAGTCTTATGAAGGGATGGGCCAATCAGAGGGTGAGAGATAAGAAAGCTGCCCAGTGTGGCTATAAACAAAATGTGAGGATAAACCAGTTGGAAAATCACTTATCAGAATTATGAACATAAATCTAAGTTCTAGATGTAAGATTTTCATCCCTTCTTTCTATAAAGTACTTTGAATTATAAATATCATAGATTCCAATATTTTCAAATGTTACTCTCTATATTTCATTACAAATAGCATAAAAACCAAATCATTAAAGGAAGTGCTAAATTGCTTTCAGGTGAACAGTAAAAAAAAAAAAGCATGATTTCAAAATACCAATTAATATTAGCAATAGCAGAAGCCTGAGTAAACTAATCTCACTATTCCCTTAAATCTCACTGTGTAACCTAATATGAATAGCACTACGATATTATTATCAGCCAGCTAGGTCAAGAGTAACTACTCCTAATACTTTAGCCACCATAATATACCAAATGGGCCTGATTTGTCAAATAATAAAAACTACATCTCTGAATATATGACTTCAATGCAGAGTTCTGATGACTATATTTCAATGGCCTGAATGTTACTTAAAAAGTCTTTATTTGAACTTAGGACAAACTATCTCTCCCTGCCCCCCAAATAAAATTATAGGCTGGGAAGTACAACTAGTGTATGATAAACTTTTTAAAAACTTTTTATTATGAAATATTTTCAAAAATATCCTAAAGTTACAATAATACAAATGCCCATGTACCTATCACCCGGCTTCGACCACTCTTGTTTCATCTATTTCTCTACCTACTTCCTACCTCTCCTCCATCCTTTTCTCCCTCTTCCACAAACTGAATTATTTTATATTCATGATATTTTATTATTTCATTCATAAACATCACTATATGCTTCTAAGAAGACTCAAAAACCATAATGCCATTTCACATCTAAATATGTAACAATAAGCTTTTAATATCAAGTATCTAGTCAGTGTGCCAATCTCCCCAGCTGTTCCAATCTTTAAATAATTATTACAAGTCAGGAACCAACTAAGATTCACAAGTAGCAACTGGTTGCTATTTCTCCTTTTTTTTTCTTTAATCTATACAGTCTCACTTCTCCCTATTTTTCTTTTCTTTTTCTTACAATTTATTTATTGAAGAAACCAGCTCAGGGGCACCTGGGTGGCTCAGTGGGTTAAAGCCTCTGCCTTCGGCTCAGGTCATGATCTCAGGGTCCTGGGATGGAGCCCCACAGGGCTCTCTGCTCCGGAAACAGCCTGTTTCCTCCTCTCTGCTGCCTCTCTGCCTACTTGTGATCTCTGTCTGTCAAATAAATAAATAAAATCTTAAGAAAAAAAAAGAAACCAGCTCATTTGTCTCTACAGTTCCCTACATTCTATATTTGCTAACTGCATATTTGTGGTGTTAACATAACCCTCTGACCCCAGTAATTCCTATAAACAGGCAGTTAGATTTAGAAGCTTGATTATACTCTGGTCCAGTTTTCTCGCAAGAATTTTTCACAGGTGGTGTTGTATACTTTTATTAGAAGTGAAGATAAAAGGTCAGCTGCTTTTTGTGAGGTTAGCTGCTAGTGATAATCAATGGCTACATCCATGGTGATCAACTAGGCAATTCTGTCCCCCATGGGGCATTTGGCAGTGTTTGTAGACATTTTTGGGAGGAATGATTAAAGGAAAAGTGGTACTACTGGCATTTAGCAGCTGGAAGCCAGGGATGCTGCTCAACAACCCAAACAGCAGAGGGCAGTCCCCACTTGTCTGATCCAAAATGTAAAATACTGCCAAGCTGAGGAGCCTTGAGCTAGATCCATAAATTTAACAGTAGTGGCAAAAATCTTCTCATCTTCTATCACTCTTCCTTCATTTATTAGAATAAAGCTATAAAGAGAAGCCTCCCCTTAACAACCGTATGTAATTGGAACAAAAGACAGGATAAATGCTTGACTCTTTCCTTTTATTTAGCACTTTTCAAAAGAAGCTGGTTCCCTTATATCCACCAAATATAACCAATGAGGGTTCTGTTTGGTTCTTAGATCCGTATGAATTTGGGTGTTTAAACATGTTTAATGAGTTTTGTCCACTGAGTTATTCTTACTAAGGCTCTAATCATCCTATCCCTGGCCAATAGAAGCCTCATCAAATTAGCTCTAGAGTTCCTCTGCCACTTTCCCAAAGGTCTCAGGTAGCTTCCCTGCTTTCTGATATGTGTAAGATTGTTCCTTTCAGAGGGAAACAGTATTCAGAGACCACAATCGGCATGTGCTCTTGGAGACCCTTTCTATTCTTACGAACACTACTAAACTGTCCTTCCAACCTTCCAGATTTTTAGCCTCAGTCAATGAAATCTTCCTAAACATTTAAACACCCCCTATTTATTAGTCACTGAAACTCTATATACACTATACACTTTCATACAACACATACAGAATACGTGATATTAATAAAATTAAAATATTGCATAAGTAAAATACAACAACATAATAAATAAAATTCATTTTTACCCTATGGTGAGTAGTCTGCTCACACAAGTATGATAAAAATATTACTTATGCTGAAAGTAAGTGATCTTAGTTAATCTGAAAATTTCATAATTTATGGTACACTAAAGTAACTCAATTCTAATTAATCTTCAATGGAGAAGTGGTTATCCAAAGGAGGTTTATTCAGTAAGGAAAAATTTCTACTGGAAAACATTTAAAGAATTGTCTTCTCTTATTGTTAAAAAAACCAAAAATTTCTAAGAGAATATCCTAGAAAAAATGTTAAAACGTTCTAAGAAGCAGCATTAGTTGAGGTCACAGATTCAGAAATCCCACTAACTGAAGGATCTGGATGCTTCTGGCGTAAATAGTTAAGTTTTCTATTTGAACATGATATGTGAACAGCAAACATATCAACCTAATTCATAAAAATACTTAGAACAGAGTTAGGCATACAGTAAGTTCTCAATAAATGTTAAAAGAAAAGAATTTCCGTACTTCCTTCACCTCCTTGAAAATGCTGACAAATTCTTCATTGATGGCTAAACTTCTGCGTTCAATATCTCCACGTAAATTTCTTCGAGTCCGCAAACTATTTTCAACAAAAAAGGTTGAAAGTGCCTTGAGAGCTTCCAACATCTCCTACACAATTGATAACAGAAGACAATTACTGGGATCGATTTTCACATGTTTTTCTAATCTCAAGTCAAATTTTAATGAAATCATTTTCAAATGTCTCCATTAAATAATCAAAAAATACTAGGCCACCTTCACATTACTGAATATTAAACTTATTTCCAAAATACTATAAGGATCTACTTACTTGTACATTGCAGCATGTATACAAGACCACTCACTGCAGAATAGTTTGGAATTGTAAAGATTAGAAATATCCTTAATGTCCACCTAAAGCGGATTGGTTAAAGAAATTATGACATAACCATTTTAACAAAGATGATAATTCTTTATGTTCTTACATAATACAAACTTCAGGACACAGCAAGTTAAATAGCAAAGTATAGAAACAGATATAATACCAACTGTTAAAAAAGAAAGAGGACTATACACATACATACTTACTGGTGAATGTATAAACTATCTCCGGAAGGATATATATAAGAAGTAAGTACCACCTGTAGCCTCCAGGCTAGAAACTGAGTAACTGAGAGCAGAACTTAGAGGAAGGCCTCTCTGAGGTGACTTCTGAAATGAGGCCTAAGTAATACGAAAGGCATCCATGGAGATAAAGCCGTTCATAGGCAAAAAAAAAAAAAAAAAAAAAAAGGCCGTGAGTACAAAGACCTGAAAGCAGCAGAATCGCCATATGACTGAAGCTGCAGAACACTAATAGAGGCTTTAGGGAAAGGAGTAATGTAATATGTTCTATAAGTTTAAAAGTTTATTCTAACTTTGTGAGGAAAGCAGTTGAGGGGAGGAGGGCAAGAAAGGAAGAAAGTAGGAAGAAACTAAAATAATCCAAGCAAAGATTTGATAGTGACTTAGAACAAGACAAGCAGCAGTGCAGATGAAAAGGAGATACTCCAAAACTAGGTTTTGGTAAACTAGGTTTGGTAAACTAGGTAACTAGGTTATAGGGAAAGCCTATAGGATTTGTTAACGGATTCAATGTACGAAGTGAAAAAAATGACAAGAATAAAAAATTATGTATATATATTTTTTGCTTGTCTGGGTAAGTGATGTTTTTTACTAACAGTGGAAGGTAGAACCAGTTTGGAGAGTCCGGCTATGTTAAGTTTTTATGATGCTGATCAGGTATTGACAGTGGAGGTGTCATATAAGCAATGGACTAGACGCATCTGGAGCTCAGTAGAGACATCAAGAACAGGGTTATAAATTTGAGAATCATCACCCTTTTTGTTATTTAAAACCATGAAAGTGAGAGTTTTCCTACAGAGAAAATGTGCATTAGAGGAGAGAAGGGAGAAGACCAAGCCCAGGATATCTAACTCCAAATACAAATTCCTACACCTGAACTAAGATATATTCTAAAAGCCTTACCCTTCTGTTTCAGTTAAAATGTTATTTTGCGATATTGGCTGGATTGACAAAAATAGTAAAGCTATTAAATTCAATTTAATATTTAAGAAAACACTACAAAGATTTATGTACCCAAAAATAAATAAAGAAAGAAAGAAAGACCAAAAAATGAAGCCATTTCTTTTGACTATAACCTTGAAATGTCCTAGGCCTGGCTCAAAGAAGTAATCCCTAAAGGATGAATGAACAAAATCACACTGACCGGTGCAAATTACAGCTCCAGCAGTTATGAGTTATATGATTTAAACTTATTACACTCTCTCAATACCTTACTTTTCTCTTGGGTAAAAAGGAGATAATGTTATCTATATCACAGCTGATATTAAATGAATAAATGTCAGTACTAGTCACATTAAACAATAAGCTGTATGGTAAAATTAACATTTAATAAGAAATGGTAAGTGTAGGACACCGTCCTGAGCACTTCAGATTCTCTTGTTGAATCCTCACAACAACCCTGAGATAAATGTTACCAGCAGTATTCTCAACTTAGAAATGATGAAAAATGAGCTTAGAGAAATTAAGGGGCTTACTCAAATCATAATGCTTCAGTTTGATGGTTCTAACAAGTGGTGGCCCCAGAGCCCCGTCTTTCTTACTATTTCTTACAAATTCTTAATGACAGCTTATTTTCAGTTACCCACAAATTTATCTGTAAAGTTCTCTCACTTCTACTTATATTTTCTCTTTACGGCATGACCAATTTACCCAAAGACTCAATGATACAGAAGAGATAACCAGCTACAGCTACGACAGAAGCTGGAAGGATGCGCAGGAGGTACTTGGGTGAGGATGTGGACGGTTTTATCTTGTAAAGAAATACAGCATGAGCCCACATGTCACAGGCGGAGCTTAGCTAACAACAACAAAAACTAGTAGCACCCAGTACTTCATCTGAGCCCCGAGCAAGCAGTTCTTTCCCGCTGCAAATTATCTCAGTTGTTCTCACCCGTCGGTGGAAATGGTCAATTATGCCCACCCCGGTTCTCCAGTTCCTCCTAACCCTGATTCACGTTGCCCCGTCTTGTAACTTACTCTTGCAGGTTTCTAATCCTGCCCTGGGCTCTCCTCTCCCGCTGTTCGGACCCACGAACAGCTCCCGGGTAAGGAGACTCCTCCGTTTACCTCCCGGAGCCAGAGCCTTCCAGGAACAGGTTTTTCAAATAGGGGGTGACACCCAAGACACCTCTTCGCTTTTCCAGGGGATCCTCGGCCTCTCCCTTTTTACCCGTTCCACTTCGGATCCCGCGGGTTTGCAGTCCCCTCCACGACGAAGGGACAGAGGGATGAGGGAGTGGGTGCCGAACAGACACCGCCCCCAACCAGGCTCAGCCCGCGGACAACGCGGGACCCCAGGCCCTGCCAGTTCCGGTTACCTTGTCGTTGTCCAGCCGCGTCTCCAAGATCTTATTCAGCTTCCGCGACAGGGGGTTGCTGGTTTGCGCCGGGACGCCGCCTGCCCCATTGCTGAGGCCGTTGGCAGCCCCGGACGCGGGTACAGCCACTACTTGCCCGCTGCCCTCAGCCATAGCGTCGCAGGCCCCGCCCCCAACTCCGTGGCGGCCACCTCAGCCTTACGCTGGGACCCAGGCTAGCTGCGCGAATACTGCGCATGTGCGCAGCGTGCCGCACATGCGCCCCGGGTCCCGGAAGGCTCTGGCGGGACAGCCCTGCCTCGCCAGGTTGCTGGGAGGGGCGGGGAACTGGAGAAGTTAGGGGTAAGTGGGTGGATCCTTATAGTAGGAAGGGGAAACTGGTGGGAGATTTTGCGAAATGGTCTGAAATTTTAAATTATATTTAAAGTTTGGGGATTAAGATTTATGGGATTAAAAGGATTTCGGAATCCTAGGGACGCCTGGGTGGCTCAGTTGGTTAAGCCGCTGCCTTCGGCTCAGGTCATGATCCCAGCGTCCTGGGCTCGAGTCCCGCATCGGGCTCCTTGCTGGGCGGGGAGCTGCTTCTCCCTCTGCCTCCCTCTCTGTCTGCCTGTGCTCGCTCTCTCTCTCTCTAACTAATAAATAAATAAAAAACCTTAAAAAAAAGTTTAAAAAAAAATTAAAAAAAAAAAAAGGATTTCAGAATCCTGAATCTATGAAAGTCTAAGCTAAGCAGGAGTAACATACACGGATACCTGTTCCTGGCAAATAAATTCAGTAAAAGTTAATTCTACAGTAATTAAATTCACTTTACCTGAATTCTTTTTTTTTTCAAGTATTTATTGAAGCATATTACATGCTAGGTACTTAGGTGGGTATTGGGGGATCTACAATATACGTCTGAGACAAAGGATTAAATGTTAAATTTAACTTAAATTTAACATTTAAGTTAAATTTAATTTAAAATTAATTATTTAAATTAATCACTGCTGAAATGCAGTGAAAGAGAATAGTGGAGGGAGGGTCCTCCTTTACCCAGGAAAGTCTGGTAAGGAGTTGACATTTAAACTGAGATTTGGAGGAAAATCTGAAACATGGGGGTGAAATTATTCTGAGGTAGGAGAAAGTGTAAATGCAAAGGTCCAGAAAGACAAGAAGCAACTTGGGGTTTCCAAGAATTGGCCAAAGCCAGTGTAGTTGTAGAGTAACAGAGGATGAAGTGAATAATAAGATGAAAATGAAATTCTCAGGAGAGTCTAGATAACAAATATCATGATTTTTAAAATTTCTTTTCTCACTTTTAAAAATCTGGATCAGAGTAAAATCTCCAAACTTCTTGTTTAGTATTTTTCTGAAACACTAACCATTTAGCTTTTGTCCTTAATTTGCCTTTTGCCATATGTGTATGTATAGATATATAGATATAGATTAGATATAAATATAGATATATCTAACAAAATCACTTATCCCATTTCTGGCAAGTAAAGAAGAAATGGCTCAAATAGCAAAAAGAAAACATACTAAAGACCCTGTGAATTCAATAAATACATAGGACCTAGATGAAGGAAACTTTAAAGTGCTACTGGGGGAAAATAAAGAAGAGGGAGGGAGCTAGAGAAAGAGAAACTGGAAACAATCAGTGTCCATCAGTAAAGTACTGAACAAATATAAATTATGGTCCGTTCACTCAGTACAGTGCTATGCAATTTATCTGCTGTGAAGGAGGTTTAAATGCTAATGTGGAAAGAATTCCAAATTACAGTATGTGAAAAAAGCAGAGTACATTATAGTGCATATAGTATGGTCCCTTATAGATATGTGTAAATTTAAGCCTTTTCGTTTTTTTCAGGAAAGCATTCCTGTGGAAGGGAGGCTTTTGCTTTTTATTTTGTACCTTTCCAAATGGATTGACAATTTCTAATCTTACCCATGTGCTACTGAATATATTAACAGAGATTATTAAGGTAGGGTAATTATGGCCTCCTCTTCTTTGCTCACTTGTATTTCTCTGAATTTGCAATTGTAAAAACTAGAAACAAAATTATTTGAAAATTAGAATAGTATGTGGTAATATGAGGATGAAAATTATTGTACAATTTAAACATTTAAATCCGTTTGTATGTTTTTAATGTTTACTTAATTATCATGTGTTCTATAAGGCTAACTATAAATTATAAGTTAAGTGCTTAAAATCAATGTTTTTCAAAAATTAAAGTAAATATCAGGGTGAGCCTCATCAGAAGCCTATGTTATATATGTATGTGTGTGTGTGTGTGTGTGTGTGTGTGTTTATAATTAAAGGTTTTCTTTTCATGAAAATGTGAAAGATAATTTCATATACTGAGCTCTTTAATATACTACAGCACTAAAAGAATGAAAAGACAGGCTCTGATTTAAATATTCTAATTTCATGGGAAAATAAATACATGCATGGGGAAGAGTGAAGCATTCTTACATACCTACAGAGGAACCATGCTGTAGAGTAAAACATGGAGATTCTTACCTTCCAAGTAATGGTTAAAAGGAGGCCCTCCCCAAAATCCTCCTCTTCTCCTTTGGATTGTTAGTTAAGCTTTCTTGCTCTTTGGCTTCTGAAATAAGTGGAAATCACAGAACAGTGGTCACTGTGGCTTCATCAAAATAGAATATGATTTATTAAGCCATGTTTGGTGAGTCATAGAATAGAATTTTCAACCCTCTCTATTTTTACTGCATTAATAGCAATAGCTCCCATTCCTTAGCATTCAAATTTATTGACATTCAGGCTCAATGCTAGATCTTTTCAATATGCTTCTTATCCTGATAACTACCCTGCAGCATAAGGATCATTACCATGTTACCATGTAACTAGTACTCTTAGATTGATGCGTAATCCAAGACTAAGAAAACCTTTCTAAGGATATATGGCTAACCTTAGATCACATAGCTAGTTCTAGCTATATCGGCAGTTAGTTATCAAATTCTACTACTGCGTCCTCGGTTTTGGTGTCGAGTTGTGTACATTTCCCACTTGGAATGTAGGCAAAAACTTTTGTAGCCAAACGTTCAAATGTGTTCTTTGCTGGTATTGGCTTGATATGGTTCTTTAATGCCTCTACATTGACACTAGCATTATTTTTCTAAAACAGATTGGGTCTATCACTTTTTGCTTTAAAAACAACGTCAGTAATTATTGAAGAAGAGAACTGTTTAGTATGATACACACAGGCCTTCAGAATCACATCTTACAGTATCACTCTAGTCTTTCTAGTCATTTGCCTGTGATTGCCACATGCTAGTGTTTTCTGGGTGACAAACACATCACAAACTATACCTTGGCTCATTACAACCCACTCTTCCAGGAGTATCTCCTCCTGGGAAGCTAGTAAAATCCTCTTTTTCCCTCCAGCTCCACTCAAATACATTCTTCTGTTGTACCTTCACAAAGCTCCTTACTTCTCTTTGGGCAGAATTAGTTCATTCCTTAAGCAGAGTCCATAGAACTTAATATACAACACCTATTATAACTTGTTATAGGATTGTTTTAAAAAATGATTTATGTATGTGTTGTTATCCCACTAGACATCTATCTCAGTACTTGGATGATAGGGACTGTGTCACTCATTTTTGCCTCGCTCGTTTCTGCCACGAGGCCTTGGACTTACTGGCTTGCTTACTAAAGGCTTACTGAATGAAAAGTATTGAAATGAAGATTCATGGCTTTATGAGTTAGAGCTTCTAATTGCAATTAATATGAGCTGACTGTGGATGACTTAAAGAGGAATTTATTTAACAAAAGGATACTGGATAAGGCTCAGAATTGATAGGAAGGATAAAGAACCACACTCAGAACAGAAGGAGATGGGCCACATGTAACACTTGCCAAAATCAGTCCACACAGCAGGTCATCATGGACTCCGTCATCATTACTGCTGGATGCTGGGGTTCACAGGTCACCACACCCACACTCCTGACCCAACACGTAAGGTGCCTCCACGGCACAAATGCCAGTGCCATCTCTGGAGACCATGTTGCTTAAAACTTTACCATTCCTGAAGAATTCTCCACTGTCTCTGCTTTCTGTGCAGCTTTCTCTTGTTTCAGAGTCTAGGACAGGTGCTTCTCATTGGCAGAGCTGAGGGAACAGGGTTGTGCCCATTTTCAGGGGAACTGAGAAAGTTATTCACAAATAGAAAGAATATTCACAGACTGTGTCACCCCCTGTCGGATACATACACACCTACATATGTGGCAAATGTCCACCCGGTTGATCCCTTCAGGTGGATAATATTGACACACACTCTTCTTCCCATACTTATCCTTAAAAAAATATTTTTGTCTAATTTAATGCAATTGATTTACCCCCTAACCAAAATCTCACTTTATCCCCTAAGGAACAACCTAAAATTGAATCTTTTTTCTTTTTAGCTCAAAGTCAAATTTCTCTCTGGCTTCGTTATGGTCTTTCCCCAATGTCATGTAACTTATGGATTAAACTGTAAATTAACCATGAAGACCCGTCTTTTAAAAAGTGCTATTCAAAAAAGATGACATAATAGAAAACAGGGTTAAATGTCAGTTTTTACTTCTGCAACTGTCACAGACCTGTACCAGCATATATGATTTCTATTCTTTCCATGATCCTTTGTCTTCTGCCAACACATCCCCTGACCAAAGTTCTTTATCCATTGAGGGACCCAAAGTGCTTCTGAAAGAAGCAGGACATTTGATGGATCTGGCTGTATTAAGTTACTGTACTTTCCTTGAAATTTTGCCCCAGGACATGGGGTCCTAGGAAGTACTCGGGGAATTCTTCCAAGTTCTGTCCCTATTTCTTTCTAGCTATATTATATAGCCAAACCCAACTTCCCCTGTGTGGTCAGGATCGGTTACTCTGCACAACCATATGGTTGTTTTCACCCAGTGCCCCCGGGAGTCTCATCATCCAGTTCAACTGGGACAACTCTTACTAACCCTGATAGGTGTAAGATCTCTTGGGCCCTGACACTTTGAATCACAAGATCTAAGCTCTGCAATAATATGCCTCTTATTCTCATACTTTTCAGAAGCCAATAGATGTTCAAGCAACACAGAATCACAGAATGCCAGAGTCAGTATCAGCAGCAGTGCCAGGCTTGGAGACAAAGAATAACATTTTTTTGTGAGTGGGTAATAAATATAATAAGAGATGCTATTCCTACCTACCTCCTTTATCCTTCATCATATATTCTGGCTATGGGAGAAACAGGACAAATACTGACCTCCAGGTTAGAAGAGAGCATGTACCCTAAACTTATGAAACGTTGTCTTCTGGCTGTTGTGGTAATAAATCATTAATAGCTTCTATCACTATTTTGTAGTTGCTTCTTTATAATGGATATATCATAAGACTAATGAATTTCATAGGCATTACATTATTTCTTTCACTATAAAGCAATTTCCTAGGTGAGAAACTGTTGCATGTGAAATCATGGTGGTAAATAAGGCATTCAGTAAGTCAATTGATGGTAGGAAAAGGAGACAAATTGTAGTTCAGTAGAACAAAATATTTCTCCCTACATGAGGGAAGGAATCTAATTACACAAAGATGGCTAGTTCTTCTGGGGTATGTTTATATCCCAGAGACTCAGATTTGGTTGTAGCTGGCAAATTTGGGCACTCAGCAGAAGTGATGGGCAGGTAAAAGGAATTTCACATTGTTGCAACTGCCATTGTCACCATTTTCCTTTGGTCATGGGCCCAAGTGAACACACCTGTGGGTGGTTAGGAAAGAGGATGACTGACATCCATAGAATTGGCCATTTTGTTCACCTGATCATGAAGAACTTCCTTTGCAGTGGAGGACACATGGTCCTCCAAAGCCTTGCCATTAATAGGCATATTATTCCAGAGTGACCAAAGGTGATAATTTGATTAACTTATTTAGTCACTGCATGCCATAGGCTCTCCAAATCCCATCCCTTAACATTAGCCAGTTGTATTTTTTTTTTAGAACCAATTACACCAGGTAGAAAATACTAGATTTCCCCATCGTTTCCTTAAGAATTATTTACTGTTGGACAAATCAAAGAATTCTCATGAAAACTGGGGAATCAAGCTCAGAAATCAGGCAAAAACAGAGGGGAGCCATGTAGTCAGACCTATGGTTGAAAGTACTCCAAGAACAATTTACTGAAACTGTCACTAGCCCCCAAGCTGAACCCTAGATTCTTTGGTTGATTCTATATATCTCGCCTACCACTGGCCACTGGCCACATTGGCTCTGCTGCCATTAGAAACAGCTGTGCCACCTCTGGGAAGAATTTTCCACAGTGCTAGTTCCTTTGTATCCTTGGATTGTTTCTATGTTTGTGTGTCTGATTAGTTGAACCTAAAGCATGTGCCCATGCTCTAGTTTATGGAAAAGCTGAGAAATCAAGTATGAGAGGTTTAGCTTTCATTTTTAGTTAAATCAGTTTCTCTGTGGAAGTCCTACTCCTAACATGTTCTGTCTTTGCTGCATATTTTTCTCAGGGACTTTGAAGTAATGATCCCACATTTCCTACACACCTTTAATAAGGACTTCATGGCCCTTTCATCATACCTCTTAGTATTTTTTTAAGATTTCATTTATTTATTTGAGAGAGAGAGAGAGAGAAGATACGAATGGTGAATGATAGGGGGGTGGGGATGGTGCAGAGGAAAGGGAGACACAGACTCCCCGCTGAGCAGGGAGGCCAATTCAGGGATCAATCCCAGGACCCTGAGATCATGACCTGAGCTGAAGGCAGACATTTAACCAACTTAGTCACCCAGGCACCCCATTCATACCTCTTATTATCTGACCTTACTGCTCAGTCCTCAATTTTTAGGCATTGAGGCTAAATGTGAGTCTTCTCACATTGAAAAATAGCCTGATTTCTCTATCCTCTTTGATGCACCATGAATTTTGAAAGCTGCCTCAAGTTTCTCATTTTCTGTTTTATTCAGGCATATATCCTGCAGTACTTCTCATCTTTCAGTTTGTCCTTAAAATTCTCTGGACCTTAGCAGTCATGAGTGTAATAATCTCACACCTTGGTAGCAATGCAATGATTTCAAATCTTCTTCAAATGAAATTGACAGGATGGGTAACATGTGGCTGATCTGACTGAGGTGTGGGTCAGGACTCCTGCCCTTTCTCCCCTAAGTACAGCCCCGTCTTCATCAGTACAGCATCCTCTAGGCTGCCTGGGTCACTTGGAGTTTGGGGTTGCAAAATAACTGACGGGGTAACTTATTGGAAGGATCTGAAATCTCAAAGGACTGAAGGGAAGGCTGGAGACTCAACTGGGAACCAGTAGCAATAGATCTCAGTGGCTGGAACCACTTCTTATTTAGGGCACTCCTGCTAGTTCTAGGGTGTGTGTGTTTTCATTTTTTTGTTGTTTTTAATTTGCCTTTGCTCAACATTAAAAGTCCTAAATCAAGTCCACTTTGGCCACATGCCCATCCACTGGTCAGAACATCATGATTTACGATCCCAGCTCAATAGCACAAAACCACCAGAAAGGTAATTCTGGCCAACTGAACAGCAATAAATCTGTGGTCTGGGCAACAGTTAAGGAAGCAATCTATGCCAGAAAGGTGCAAAATCTACTAGGTAGTAAAGATATTAGTTATAACCACAGCACAGGGGAGAGGTGGGCACTATCCTGAAGATTTCATTAACTTTGAGCTGACAGCAGAGGTTAATTACAACTGGGTGGGGTAAGACATAATTAGGCAATTATATTTAGGAAGGAGTTACAGTAAGAGTTGTGTCAGAGCCTGGTAAAAATAAAATGGCTTCAAATAGCCAGATGAAACCATTTGTGAGAAAATGGGAGGATTTGAAAAGCCTCTTTTCTATATGAAAATGTTTGGTATATTAACAGGCAGCTCAGGTAGTTATTCCGGAAATTACCAGTAGGTTCCAGGTCCCTGTCCAGAATCTCTGATAATCACCTGAAATTTTTTGAGTAAAGAGGTGATAAAAGACTTAGTAACACCCGAAAGATATAAAAATAACCAGAGAAAAAAGAATGATAAAATCAAATCCTTGGAATCAGTATATCTATAACAAATTTAGAACATTAAGGGGAAATCTAGGTGACCACAGCTGCGGAAAATAAATGAAAAAGAAAATGGAAAATTTGAGCAGTATATAATCATCTGAAAAATGTGTGTTGCCTTCTTTTTAAATCTATTAAATCCGGCATATTAAACTTATAATTTTAATTTAAAGGGGTTTTTTTGTGATTTTTTTTTAAAGATTTTATTTATTTGTTAGAGAGAGAGCAAGCGAGCACAGGCAGACAGAGAGGCAGGCAGAGGCAGAGGGAGAAGCAGGCTCCCTGCCGAGCAAGGAGCCCGATGTGGGACCCAATCCCAGGACGCTGGGATCATGACCTGAGCCGAAGGCAGCCGCTTAACCAACTGAGCCACCCAGGCGTCCCTGATTTTTAAATTTAATAGGTACAATATTTGATAACTTTTTACCAGGTTTTGTCAGTTTAAATAAATCTGATTTTTTTTTAAGATTTTATTTATTTATTTGTCAGAGAGAGAGGGAGTGAGCACAGGCAGACAGAGTGGCAGGCAGAGGCAGAGGGAGAAGCAGGCCCCCCGCCGAGCAAGGAGCCCGATGTGGGACTCGATCCCAGGACGCCGGGATCATGACCCGAGCCGAAGGCAGCCGCTCAACCAACTGAGCCACCCAGGCGTCCCAATAAATCTGATTAATCAAATCTTTATTATTAGATTTCTAAGTATCATTTAAGTAGTTAAGAAAATTTTGTGTATTAGATTTGTAATTCCATTTATCTGTTTAAAGTACTTTATAAAACCAGATATATTAAATATTTGAAGTTGAAAAGTTTCAGATAATTAAAGCAATCACATTTACAAATACCTTAAATTATTTGGGAGAACATACAATTTGCATGACTTTAAAGTGAAATGTTTAACATAATATATGACTTAAATTTGTAAGCTGTACTTAAGAGCTTAGGGAAATTAATATCTTACATTCAAAAATGAACTGAGTACTAATTAACAATCACTAGGTTTATAAGTGGATTTACTTTATATATAAGTTGTATCTACAACTACAAAATTTTTTTATGTTGACTGTTAATGAAAATGAATGCATATGTGAGGATTTCTTTCTGCATACAAAAGCTATCCATACACATTTAAGCAAAAAAAAAAAAAAAAAAAGAAAGAAAAAAAAGAAGAAAAACCTCAATTATCAAAAGGTAATTCTCCAAAACAATTGATGGAATGTTACCGCAGGAAGGGGGAATGGTGCTTGATGGCCCACAAGTTACAGAAGTCCACCACGCTGCCCCTGACGCCAAAATACAAGACCCTTAGACCTCGACGGAGCCCATTCAAAAACCACTAGTGAGGTGGTACGTGCTTGGTCTGGGCATCAGAAAACCCAATCTGAGTCTCACCTTGCCATGGCATGACATCAGGCAGCCCATTTTTTGCCTGTAAGTCTTGGTCTCACCTGCAAACTACAGCAGTATCACCTGACTTAACAAGTAGGGGGGATCTGATGACATAAAATGTGTGCAGGGTGTCGCATATCATCCGTGAAGTGACACATACTCGCCACGTTTATTCTGAGTGATTGCACACCACCACCAGTGGAACTAAACAATAATCTTTCCTTTTTGCCCATCTCATGCAACGGTTTCACATTTTCAGGCAGAGCACATATAGTTTCGCACATCTCCTATCCTCTTTCAGCCTCAGGTTTCATCTGGCACACATGTAAATATGCGCCTTAATAGTACACTGTAAGCATCCATATACTTTCTGGAGCTCTGGTTGTGGCCTCTTTCCCTATATGGATGCGTGTGTTCTCTAGAAACAAGCCTCTAATTGTGTTTGTCTGTTCCTGTGGGCCTCGTTTGCAGGGTGCTGGCTAGCTTCTCTCATTTAACCCTGGCCACATTTAATAACTGGATGGTAATGTCTCCAATTTAAATAGCCGCAGTTAAAATTTTCATTGTTCACCTTCTATGCTGCAGCTTTAGGATAGAAACCATATGTCTTCCTTTTATTTTATGTTTTCATTCTGCATAGACCTGATAGCCTTCCACTTTTAATTGATTGCTATTGATTTTCTTTTCAGAATAGATGAGCCCATGACCTCTTAGCAGAATTAAGCAGTCCACCTGTCACAGGGAATCTGATTTCTGTTGAACTCCTGCTTGAGTGTCTCACATACCTGCACTGTGCCTTGGCCACTCTGTCCCCTCTGCCTAGCTACCAGCATGTAGTCATTCTTTTACTCTTCTCCAGAGCCTCATCTTCCAAAAATGTTCCCAGCCAGGCCAGGTGGCCCGTCCATGTGCTTGCAAATCCCTGTACAGATGGTTCTGTAATTGCAGGTCTCCCATTATGTATCATTATCGATACATTTTTATTATTCCCACTAATCTGTGAGCTCCCTGAGGCTAAACAGTCTCATTTATCTTTGGATACCTGACACTTTATGCAGTTTCTGAAATATAGTGGGAGTTGATTAAGCGTTTTTGTAGCAAATTAAAAATTAATATGAATAAATGGATAGACGGATTTATTTAAATAAACTGTGACCCAAATTGGAGAAAATCTATTGTCTTCTAAACCAAACTGAAAGCATAACATTTCTATTTTTGTTGGAAGGTCCTCACCCTGCGTTCAGTTATCTGGAGGAGAAACTCACGACTACCTTTGGTTTGCCTCTGTGACTCCCCTCCCTTTTTTTCTCTAGTAACAAATCACTTACTGGCATCCTGCAGCTCTTACCTCCACAGTATCTGTGGCCTCTAGCTTCTCCTTCCAGTTTCCACTGCTTTCTCCTTTAATCAAGCCCTGAATTATCTCAACAAATTTATCAGTCACCTCCCTTCTTTCTCCTTTACAGTTCATTATCAAATAGTCTCTTTTTTTTTAGCACATCGGTACCATTTTTTTCCCCTATAGTTTTTGATATTTCTCAATGTACTGATGTATCACTTCCTGGATCAAAACCTCTAATGAATCCCTCATCCAAAACGTAGAGTAGTAGTTTCTCAAAATTTAAAAAACTATCACCCCCCCTCAGGTAAAACATTTTGAGAATGTGCTTTGTACAGACACACATGTATTTATAAGTGTATATTGAAGCTATGACTGTTCAAATATATTAGATATGTTCTTAAACAGACATAAAAATAAAAAGTCAAATTAAGAGATAATTAAAAATATTTGAATAATTACTTTATTAATGTTTCAGAGAACATTCTAGCTCTCTAAATTTTTATCATTAATATTATATATGTTTGTTTAGATAGCATATAATGTATCATTTATGCTTAATGGTTTTATATGAATAGATTTTATGTACATTTATTCATATTTATGGCATATACATGACTCATTATTTCTGAAATTTTGGTTAATACTTTGTACAGTAACTGAGGTTGCTGTTCCTGTTCCAAGTTCATTTTATTTAAATACCTACTTTAAGGGCTGCCCTGGCAAAAAGGAAAAAAAATGCCATAAGATTTCACAAAGGTATCATGTACCTCATACCATTCATTGTAAATAAAATCAGATCTATATCCTTATGTCAAGTATCACTTTTTGGAGCAGTTATTTCTTGTGGGATCTGTGTTTTGTAATGTGGTTGCCAAACATCTTGCCCTTAGTGTAAAAGGAACACTGCTTTTTATTTATCTGTGATTATATCATTAGTCTTGTCTTCAATCTGTGGGTTCTTGGAAGGAATTCTTTAAAACTGTGTGTCATTTTGTGAGCACACATTTAGTTTAAAATTAGAACCCATAGTCTATAAATCCACCTGGGACCCCAAATCTGCAAACTCCCTGAAAGGCGGATAGCGTATGTCACAGTGAGCAACTCACCAAAAACTAGCAAACCGCTCAGCATTCTGGGACACTCACTTTTCCCAAGAAAGTTAATTTTAGTAATTTTTTTTTTTTTTAGTTTTTAAGATTAAAAATGAAAACTCACTGGAATTTCGATGTCTCTTCACACCCTAGTGCATTCTCTTATGTACCTCACAGAGCTGACGCCCCACCTTGGAGAACTCTGGTGTAGAGGATCAAATCCATACAGCTGTCTCTGGCCCCCAGGTACTCTGTGATTGGATCCCAAGCCATCTGAGAAAGAAAGCCTTTTAATTCACTCACATATTTATTTTATGCTGCATCCCAGGTGTTCTAATCCTTGTTTCTAAACATACCCAATATTTTTGTCCTCATGATGCACACGCCCTCCCTTCTGCCTCGAATGTTCTCTCCACTTGACCTCAGTATCTCCACCTATCAGGCTTCTTCTCCATGCAAACTCTTTCCATTTGGGTATAGTTCCTTTTTAACCTCATCTGAACAAAAGTTCATAGAACTTGAAGATTCTCTTTGGCACATGAATTAGAAATAAATATGCACATGTACTATTTCTTCTATGAGCAGATGATAAACACCTTAAGAAAAGGCACTGGGTGTTTCTCTTCCTAACAATTATCCTACAAATTTCTTGGCACACAGTACACATGCATTAGGAGGCATTGTGATACTAGAGAACAATGTGAAGCTGGGAATCACACAGACCTGACTCACAGAAGAATTAGCATTTTTGTGAAAATTTTGGAAACAAAATTACCTTCCATCATTTAGAGTTGTCCAATAAGAGAATGGTTATACATTCATTCTCACTGGGAGTGGTAAAGCAGGAACCAGCTGACAATCCCTCAGGGAGACGCGGAACGGAAGAGACTTCCCATTTGGTGGAACATCAAATTGAAGTTCCCTTCAGTGGCCTGACTGTATGATTTGGAAGAGAAAGAGTTACCAAATCTCTAAAGGCCATTTCCAAAGAACATGCTGTTCTATTTTGAAGTCATCTGCCATATCTCAATTACGTTGACCATTTCCATTCTTATTTATTGACTAACTCTTATAGAAGGTACTGTTTTACAAACAAGAAGGGATGTCAGATTTTGATCGGTAGGTTTGGTCTTATGACATATTAGCTAGTTTTTCATATTAACCAGTTCAGTAATTGATTACATACAAGCTGATTTTAGAGGACTGGCTGTCCTGTTGATAACAAAAATTATTACATTGATTAATTCAGTGTGATGTCATCTAGTCATGGTCTGTAGACACAGACAATGAAGGCAATTTAGGTAATGGAAGTTACATCATTTTTTGCAGGCTGGCTTTGTCATCTTCCATACTAAGTTTTGACTATGTAGCAATCAGAAGAACTAGTTGCAAACATTGTTTTAAGACTAAGACTGTTACTAACCTACCAGCATAAAATTATAAAATACACACACACACAGACACACACCCTATGGTGCTTGAAATACATCAGAGTCTTTTCCTAGAGATAATGCAGCAGTGCACTTTTTTTTTTTTACTTTATTTAAGCTTTATTTAAACATATGATGTAACCCCACCACCCTCACCCAACCCCTCTTCCCCCCACCCCCCTCAGTTTGTTTTATGACATTAAGAGTCTCTTTTGGTTTGTCTCCCTCCCGATCCCATCTTCTTTCATTTTTACTTTTCCTACCACCTTAACTCCCACCCCCGTTGCATCTCCACTTCCTCATATCAGGGAGATCATGTGGTACTAGAGCGTATTATGCTTAGCGAAATAAGTCAACTGGAGCAGTGCACTTTTTAATTAAAGCTGCTGCTGGGGTGCCTGGGTGGTTCAGGCAGTTAAGCAACTGCCTTAGGCTCAGGTCATGATCCCAGGGTCCTGGGATCAAGTCCCACGTCATGTCAGACTCCTTGCTTCAGCAGGAAGCCTGCTTCTTCCTCTGCTTGCCGCTCCCCTGCCTGTGCTCACTCTCTCTCTCTCTCTCAATCTGACAAATAAATAAATAATATTAAAAAAAGAAAATTGGAAAATACTTGCTAATAACTAACATACTATAAAAAATACATTACGTGTTATTACTGAGATATGATGGATTTTGAAAATGCTAAGTCCATAAAAATCAAACACAGATGGTTAAGAGCAATTTTTTTCATGATCACAGATTTATAGCCCAGTTAATCAATATTTGAATTATATATGTGTAGCTCCGTTGTTAAAACGTTTCCCTACAAACTACAAATTAATATTAATGAGAAATCCAATAGCATTCAGCAGCAGCATTCTGTCACTGTGCTAGAGTAATCATCGATTTTAATTTTAAATATTAATGCATGCAATTTTTGTCAGCTAAAAGCATTAAATGCACAGAAACAGCAAGACCTAAATCAGGTGAGATCAGAATCTCACCTGAATGTAGGAGATTTGATAGCAAAGCTGTCAACAGTAACTGGTTAGCAGAATTTGAATTGTGCTCTCCAGCAATTGGCATATGATTATGAATGATTACATCCCTCATATTGAATAGCTGACCCCTGGGGTTATTCAGTTGGCAGTTTACAGCCCATCTGTTTAAAGAGCTGCCTGGTGGCAGGGTTGGAGTGCTTCCTTCCCAACAAGAAATTTGATCATGAGTCTAAGGAATGGAGCGACCCAAAGAGCTGGTGCTTGGTACCAGGAGAGAGAAGAGCGGAGGAAAGACATAGGGGAGTGACTGTAGATGAACAGCGACCTTTGTGAAGTCCCGGCATCGTGGTGAGAGGCCTGATAAAATATGGACCCCATATTATTGAGCCCAGCCATATTCCTTATGTCTGAAAGAGGGAAAACAGTGTGTACTAATAATCTCAGGTTAGAGAAAACAGATTTCTCTTTCATCAGGATGAGATGATTCCAAAGCCTGATTAACAAATTATAGAACAAAAAGCAACCAGATCCTGCCACCCCAGGCAGGGGCCCCAAGCCTGATCCATCTCTCTTTGGGACCTCAGCCATAGACAACATTATCGGATGGTTGGTGATACACAAAGAGAAATCCCCTGTTTCTCCTGTGTAACTCTAGGCTGGCTCTTCAGAGTCCTGTTTCTAAAGTCCATCTCCTTTCTACTTTTTAGGGTAAAGTATAGGCAATATCATTATTCCTGTTACTAACAATGAAAAGCTTATAAATCCCTAGCCTCTGATAGGAAATTGATGTCAAGACAAAAACTAACTCATGAAGTATATGTCTACATATTTTCCATATTTGACACAGACTTATGATGGAATTTTAAACTGAGAATATCTCTTAAACTTACTGAATTGATGTTCATCTCCATTTAACTTTCTGAAGCAACATAAAATTTTTGTAAACTCCCATGAAGTTAATATCAGCCTTTTGCAATTTTTAAATTTTTATTCATTCATTTATTTATTTATTTTATTAACATATAATGTATTATTAGCCCCAGGGGTACAGGTCTGTGAATCGCCAGGTTTATTCACCATAGCACATACCTTAATATCAGCCTTTTCTTAAAAAATGAAAATTCCATAAAATGCCATAAGTTTGTTTTAATTCCATATGTTAATTATCCCTTATTTCTAAAGAAATACATATCAACTCACAGGATAATTTTCTTGAAAAATAGAAATTAACCTTATTTTTGAAATTATGTCTTTCAAAAGGTACGAGATAATTTAAATTAAGTATTACAAAAGAACATCTTGGTAACTACCTGTAACTGCTTAGCAATAACATTAATGATTTAATAAGGAAGCTCTTCCCCACCAGAGAGAGGAGAACAGAATACAGATATTGGACAGAAAAAATTAATGCATATTATTGAGCCTAATAGTTCCATTTTTTAGCAGTAGGAGGCAAACAGTATACTTTGATAAAGCCTTGTGTTCAATTGAAAGAAAGTACTTTTCCCCAATTCCTCATATTATATTTGAATTGTGATGAGAAATAAACCTACCCACACTATTCCTACCTTTAAATTGCTATAATGGTTGGATGTATTTATATATTTTGATTTTGGTCTACTATATGGAGCTTTGATTATTCAGTGAGTGAGTGGTACATTAAATGTATTTTGGGAAAAGATAGAGTGGAAATATTAAATATAAGTTATAATTATGAAAATATTAATGGGAACATATTTTATATATTTATATATAAATTTTGTTTGCTATACATAAATGATTATATATATACATCATATATTTATAAATGATAATATAAGTAGGGGAAAAATAGCAGGTTGTTCAAGAAGTGGGAGAGATTGTGTGAGGGAAGGGGGAATACATAGAAATAAAAAGTCTTCACTAAAAATAAACACCAGTGTATCTTCTTATTTCTGTGAAACTATGAATGTGTAGGTGAACAAATTAGAGGTAAAAGTTCCAGCTATAGCTATCAACTTAAAGAAAATCCCATGACAAATTACTGAATAAAAATCAGATTTTAAAGTTGATAGAGTGTGTCATATAATAGTAAACACAAATAATGAAACAAAAGAGAGAAACCAGAGATATGTATGTATCAATGCCTGTTTAAATAGGAGAAAATAGGAAAGGGTGCCTACTGTTCTATTAAAAATGGATCCCCCTGGAGACTAGGAAGATGGGAAAGTTATTAGTGTTTCCTGTAAACATTGGTGTCTTATTTCACTTATACACTATATGTATATATACCGCAGTTTTTTCACCTGTAAATCTTCTGCTAAAATACAACCAAGGAAATGGCTCCTATCTTAAGTATTCAGCCCAACGAATTATGACAAAGTGAATGCAACCGTGTAACCACCAGATTGGGGGAAAAATAAATAATAATCTATATCTCAGAAGACTTCCTCATGTTCCTACCAGTCACTACTGACAGGAGTGTTCTCTCTTTCATTCTCCCTCTATCTGCGTCTGGTTCTGTCTGCTTTTCAATTTTATATAAATGAAACAGTACACTATATATATGGTCTGTATGTGCAAGAGTCATTTCACCTTATGTTTGTAAGATTCAGTCATGTTGCTTTATGTACCAGGAGTTCATTCCTTTTCATCCAGTCAGGAATACACCGTAATTCACTTTCTCAACTAGTGATGGACGCTGAAGTGGCTCACAATCTTGAGATAGTAGGAATAATATGACTACTGCCACAAAAAGTCTGGTACATTTTAATAGATACACACTCTATCCCTTTGTATATTCCCAGGTTCCGTTGGCAGTGAGCAAGCTTGAGGGACGAGGTCATGTTCTGGGCAAAAATCAATCTTGCTTAGGGTTTGCCATGTAACAGCAGGTACCCCAAGTTCAGTGTTGCTCTCTGTGTCGCCATCCACTGTGCAGGTGCCGTCTAGACTCTCTGTGTTGCCCCGATGGGACTTGGGGGGAAAGGGGAACAGACACAAATGATGTTCATGCTGCTTCCTGTGCCATGAGTAACAGATTACTTTGTCTCTGACCCAGAGGTCTTATGTCTACTGCCAGCATCAGTGAAACAGCAACAGGCTAACCAATTAGCTTGTAGTAAAGAAATATCAGATCCCAAACAGATACCCGCCACACCAAATATTCCAGGGTGTATTTCCCACAACATAACCACAATAAAAACATCAGAATCAGGAAAATGACATTAAAAATTGACTGGCTGTGTATATTTGCTGACTGTGTTCTCACCATCCCAGCACCACACCCTGGTGGAGGATATCTGCCGGTGCAGGGAGCAGATGAAGTAGGTGAAGAATTCAGAGGACTTGCCCGAGTGCTGATAAGGAACAAGGGTGGCCTAGCCGTGGGCACCATGGTAGAGCATTCCCTACGTGGAGACTTAGGTATGCCAGGGCAGCCCCTCTGGCTCCGGCTCTGGGATCCTCAGGACAGGTATGACCCAGAAGCCCCCAGAGCTGGCATGGAGGACCACACGCCTTCTACTCACCAGGTATGAGATAGGGCAGCACAAGGTGTAAGAGCTGAGTCCGTCGATCCTGGGCTGGCCGGGGCCAGATGCAGGGAGGAGGCACAAGAAGGAGGGTAGGAAAGGAAGGAAATGCACTGGAGTCGGGCCAGGCCAGGGACTGCAGACAGAGGTGACCACAGACCCTTTGACGGATGCCTTGCTCAGGCTGTTAGGAACTGTCCCAGATGCCACCAGCCCTCCAAGCCAGTTACTCCCCTCTGAGCCCTCTCCTAGCCCTTCAAGCATAGGCTGAATCGCAGTACATTATCTGATAGTCTTGAAAAAAGATCCTCAGATCCCACTAAGGTTTCACTGAAGACATAGTTCGGAATGGCACGATGTCTTTATTTCTCAAGTCTCTTTATTTTCCTCCAGTCTGGGACAGTTTCTCCACCTTTTCTAACTTTTATGACTGACATTTTTGAAGATTATAGGGCAGTTATTTTATAGAATGTCCCTCAGTTTCACTGTCTCCATTTCCCCCTTCAGTATGCATTAGTGGTAGGACCATCACTGTAGTTGATAATATATTCTTATTGCATCTTATTTGGTGGCACAGAATTTTGATTTGTCCAATTTACTGATGCTGTGTATCTTGATCATTTGATTAATGTGTTGTCAGGCAGTATTCTTCACTCTAATAGTATGATTTTCCTGTTTCCATTTAATAAATGTTTCATGGGAAGTAATTTGAAATTATGTAAATATCCCATTTTCCATCAAACTTTAAATGTATTTGTTTAGGACTTAGAGTTTTTTTAATTTTATTCAATGAATCATAATCTGTTGCTATTATTATTTATTTTTATGCTCAAATGGTCTCAGCCTTGGACAGTGATGGGGGGCATCCAAATTGGTCTCTGTGTCTTTTTGATACAATACATCTGAGTTTTTCCTTGCTTCCTGTCATAATAATATATTCCAGGCTCATCTCCTACTTTCCCTGCCAACATCGATATCTACATATCCATTTACATATGTTGAAAACCGTGAGCTCACATCAGTTGTTCTGTTTCCATCAACACCACAGGGATCATTCTAGCTTTCTACCTTTCTGTGACTATAACTCCTTTCTCAAACAGTAAGAAACTTGGCATTTACAATCCCTAATATTACTTATTTGTTCAATCTGCCCTATGTAACCTAACAGAAACTGGGCAAAGGGCTTAGGCAATTCACAAAAGAGAATATCTACTTACCAGGAAGCATTTAAAAAAGCACTCAACGGACATCTAGGTTCTTTCCATAACTTGGCTAAGAACCTAGATGTCCATCAACAGATGAATGGATAAAGAAGAAGTCCTATATATATACAATGGAATACTATGCAGCCATCAAAAGAAATGAAATCTTACCATTTGCGACAACATGGATGGAACTAGAGCATATTATGCTTAGCGAAATAAGTCAACTGGAGAAAGACAACTATCACATGATCTCCCTGATATGAGGAAGTGGAGATGCAACGGGGGTGGGAGCTAAGGTGGTAGGAAAAGTAAAAATGAAACAAGATGGGATAGGGAGGGAGACAAACCAAAGGAGACTCTTAATGTCATAAAACAAACTGAGGGGGGTGGGGGGAAGAGGGGTTGGGAGAGGGTGGTGGGGTTACATTATATGTTTAAATAAAGCTTAAATAAAAAAATAAATAAATTAAAAAAAAAAAAAGCACTCAACATCACTAATAACCAGAAAATGCAAATTCAAATCACAATGAAATTTCATTACACACCCAACTGGGTGAAGATGGAGAGCACAATATCACTTTACACTAGCCAGGTATATATATATATTTTTTTAGTCAGGTATATTTTTTATTTTATTCTTTTTTAAGTAGGGTCCACACACCCAGTGTGGAGCCTGACATGGGCCTTGAACTCATGATCTTGAGATGAACGCGTGAGCTGAGTTTGAGAGCCAGAAGCTTAACTGACTGAGCCACCCAGGTGTCTTTATGCTAGTCAAGTATAAATACAACGATTTTGGAAAAGATTTTGGAATTCATTATAAAGCTTGATAGAACAATTCCACTATTAAGGTACATTCAAAGAGTAATGGATCTTCGTAATGAATCAAACTGAAACTACCTGAAAGTCCATCAACATCTGAATCCATGAATAAATCGTGGTATATTCATACAAAGAAACATTATATAGTGATAAAAAGGAACAAACCCCAAGAGATGTCCAACAACACAGACTAATTTCACAAATATAACATTGAGCAAAAGAAGGATGACCTTAAATGATGGTGTCATATGAGGTTTTAGAGAAACCAGACAGAACCGAATGTCAACAGAGGTGGTAAAAGTTTGAATAGTGCTTGCTTGCAGAGCTGAAGGAAAGAACTGTATTCAAGGAAGGGTGGAGGGCATTTCTGGAATGCCAGAATGTTCTATTTCTTACAGTTTTCTATAGACATATTAGATTTTATAGTTATAGTTTAAAGATGTTCAAATTGATTGGCCCTTCCTCAATGTAAATAATTGATGTAAGGTCTTATTGTATAATATACCAGATTCAAACTGTCAGTCAGGCTTTTAAGCCCTCTTAAATCAGACCTAATTTATTCATCCAGTGTCAACCCTTAGTTTACTATGATATGTATTCTATAAACAGCCAAGTCACTGCCAAAGAAAAATTGGGAAAAAGTCAAGAAAAGGCAATTCATAAAGAAGAAATAAGATAAAAACCACTTTTAAAAAATCAACCTCGGGATGCCTGGGTGGCTCAGTTGGTTAAGCGGCTGCCTTCAGCTCATGTCGTGATCCCAGCATCCTGGGATTGAGTCCCACATCGGGCTCCTTGATCAGAAGGGAGCCTGCTTCTCCCTTTGCCTCTGCCTGCCACTCTGTCTGCCCGTGCTCTCTCTCTCTCTCTCTCTAACAAATAAATAAATAAAAATATAAAAATAAAAAAATAATTTAAAAAATCAACCTCATTATTAATAAAGATGCAAATGTTCAACACATATTCCTTACTTACCAGATTGGCAAAATAGTGATAATATCCAGTGTGGTAAATAGGAATTCCCATTTAAATCTAGATAAGAAGAATAATTAAAGGAAAACGGAATATAATGGGATGATCAAGAAATCAGCTGAGGGGCACCTGGGAGGTTCAGTTAGTTAAGCCTCTGCCTTCAGCTCAGGTCATGATCCCAGGGTCCTGGGATTGAGCCCTGCATCAGATTCCCTGGTCAGTGGAGAGCCTGCTTCTCCCTCTGCCCGCTGCTCCCCCTGTGTGCACTCTCTCTCTCTCTTTGTCAAATAAATGACTACATTTTTTTTTCAATCAGCTGAAAGCAATGACGTGATGTTGGTTAAAAAATACACCTAAAACACAAAGGGGAGAAACCAAATTCAGTCGATACTGAAAAAAAAAAAAAATCACTTGAGAGAAATACCCAGATCATGAAATCCAAACCATATATAAACGTCTATTATTTTTTCCCTAAAGCCATCATTCTCTTCCCAAGGTGCTTTGACAATGGTCAGTTCCCTCCTTGTCTGTCTCTAAAATTTTTTGCCAGGGGACAGGGATTCCATAAAAGAAATTCAGAACAGAAAAATGTTCTAATAATGAAGTTAATCCTTGAATAACTTGAGATGAGAATTATAGATGACCCTCCTGAAAGACTCAAATATTGCCTTATTTCTTAAATTAACAAGTAGAAGCAATTAGAGATTCATTCAAGCTCTGAGATGTCCAGCAGAGAAGCAGCTAGGTAATAGTAGGTCGGAGAACAGAGGAAGAGATTTCCAGAGAAGGAAATAACACTGTTGTATCTACTCACAAAACTAAATACAGGCAAAATAATGACAAAGATTGTACTTTCTAGCCTTTTCAATTCCCCGTGTCTAGTCTAGAGCTCCCTTCTTTTTGACCTTTTATAAAAAAGTTAAATACGCTGAGTTAAGGCTGCCCCCATATTGCTGAAGATGTCTTACTGGATGCATTTTAACCAGGACTCTGTGTCTAACTAGGAGGAGACTAGATATTGCTCTTTAGCTGTCAGAAGAGATATATATGGTGGGGCTTTTGCATGAGCTCCATTTGTGAACTTCATCTACAAGTAATCCTTGCCTCTTCCTCAACATCTTGACATCTGGAAACTGGAAACTAATCAAGGAGAAGAACATTCCATCAAAGTGAGACAGTCTCCATCTTTTGGTCTCAAGATTTAGGAAAAAAATAATGATTGTCCACTTGAAGTGTCATTAGATGTCAAAGTCAAGGGCTGCTCAAAATCAAGTCATGGAAGTAGAAGCTTTAATTTCAGAACCCAGCACAACTTTTGGTTCATTCTTATCCCAGATTAGTTCCTCTAATCTAATATGCTCTACTCGGCTTCTTCCTATCCTCGCAACTTACCTACCCAACAGTTTCAAAGGATTCAGTGTTGAGGTGCCTGGGTGGCTCAGTCAGTTAAGCGGGTGGCTCAGTTGGTTAAGCACTGGAATTGCTGAGATCAGCTCCATCTTGGAGGACAAGTGTCTCTTCTCAAAAATTCTCAAAGCAGGTTTATTTTGATATTAGTCTTAACATTATTGAAGTCAGAGGCTGTGAAGTGGCACAATGGGCCAAATTTGGGCCACGAACATCTTACTTAGCCAGCATAGAATTTGAACTAAATCTAAGCCAAAACCTAAAGCCTAAAAATTTAAATGAATTTCCATCTTCTCTTGAAGAAGAGGAAGAGGAAGAAGGAGAAAGAAGAGAAGAAGGAGGAGGAGGAGGGGAGGGGGAGGAGAAGAGAAGAAGAAAAAAGGATGTTAGTAAATACTGACATTAAATTTCCACAAGACAACAGTTATTTAGAACAAAATAATTCTGCCCCTTGAAAGGGGCCTTTCCAGCTTGCTGCAATTCACATCACACCCTTGTTTCCATGAAAATACTGAGGTCAAATGTCATCAAGCACCGTTTTGTTTACAGTAGAAAAACATCAGTTTCTTTGGGAAAGTAGAAAAATAAGAGACAGTGAGGGCCTCTTGACTTTTCCTATGCTCGGGCCTACTTTACCCATTTATATTCATTTGCTGGTCTCTATAGACATTTGAGTCCGAGATTTTTAACCGAAGTATTTTAACATGTCTATCCACATTGAGCCATTCAACCAAAAAAAGAAAAGTTTGAGGATTAAACAGATTGGATAGAAAAATTTGTAAGAAAACAAGAGGCAGGAGAGTCATTTTATATATAGCAAAAATATGTATGTATAGTTCTAATATTTATTCCCCCCCCCCCAAAAAAAAGAAAGAGAAGAAAACAGCATGAAAAGTGCTAGGGAAGAGCCGAGGTGGAGCAATTCGGTCCCTGGATGCAGGGGAGGTTGGAGGAAGGACCGACAAAGTAATTCTTAAGCCAAGCCTTAAAGGATGAGAGAGATTTTTCTTGGCAGAGAGAATTTTATTACTTCGTGATGAAGTCTGGGAGTAAATGTTGGAACTTTGACTTATTCTTTCCTATTTCCATTTTTTTTTTCTTGCGGCATCCATTACAATTTTCCACACTGAAGTCCTCCTACAGAGGGGACAGGATCACGTGGGTACATGGAGTCCAGCAATATCAGGTCAATCAGTCACGCCCAGTAGAACCATTTCCATTAAAATTTAAAGCTGACAAACTTGTGGGCGTAGAAAGAGTCCTGTGGTTGGGCTGTGGCACTGCTTCCTCCTCCCTTTGTTGACTTTGAGTGGGATGAAACGTCTCTGAGTCTCAGCTTCCTCTTCTGTATGTTATAGATGGAGAAAGTTCATCTCTCCTGTCTTGCAGAGCTGCCAGGGGAGTTTAAAGGAAAAGTATATGAAAATCCATTTTCGTCTGTGACTTGTTCTTCAAACATGAGGTGTGATTCTGAAAAGCATCCAGCATAGAAACGGACACACAGAAGGTCCTTGAGATGTTTCTTTTAAATACATTTTTTGTTTGTTTTGGAATACTTGGAATTTTACAGAAAATTTGCAAAGAGAGTTCAGAGTATTCCCCTACACCCCTCATCCAATATCAGTTTTCTGCTAATGTTTTCATCTTATGTACTGTGATACATTTGTCAAACTAAGAAATCAACATTGGCACCTTACCATTAACTAAACCCCAGATTTATTTGGATTTCTGCTAATGTGCCTTTTCTGTTCAGGATCCCTTCCAGGAGACCATATTGACTTAGTCATGTGTCTCCTTCATCTTCTCTGGTCTTTGACAATTGCTGTCTTCCTCATTTCTTTTTATAACCTTGGCAATTTTGAGGAGCATTATTTAATAAGCTATTTTGTGGAATTTTCCCCAATCTGAGTTGGTCTGTGGTGATTAGACTGGGGTTGTGTGTTTGGGGGAAGATTACACAGAGGTGAAGTGCCCTTTCCTCACATCATATCAGGGATATCTGGCATCCATTTGTCACTGGTGATGTTCACTTGGTCACCTGAATAAAGTGATGTAGGCCGGCCCTATCCCACTGCAAATTACTATTTTTTCCCATTCCATACTGTATTTGAGTCTGAGTCTAGCCTGCCCTCGAGGGAGTGAGGGAAGGGATAAATTCCACCTCTCGGACAGGGGTGAGAGTGTATCTATGTATATGATTTGGAGTTCTTGAGGAAACTTCCTATTTTTTGAATCCTCAAATAATAGAAACAATAATGATTGATGTGAGATTAATTTTTTATTCCTTGCATCCTTGTTACTGAACCTCTGGTAGGAACGCTAAGATTAGACCTTTAGCCAATCGGCAAATACTGGGTGAGGGAACCAAGAGTCACTAAAAACCTACAAAATCCACAAACGAGAAAATAAGCCTCTTTATGCCTGAGCATTAACTATAATTCCAGCCACTTCGGTGCCAAGGAGCCAAGCTTCCTGGTGTGGCAAAAACCATACTCCTGGGTCACCAGCAGGTGGCACGATTGAGTAAGAGCCAGGCTGGTTCCCCTGCTACGGTGCCTTTGCCTCAACAGTAAACTCCCTGTAGACCAAAGAAAAGGTGCACTTGCTCTATCCATTATTTTAATTTTGCCCTGGAAGGATTTTAATTTTAATAATAAATTTTAATTTTATTAATTAAATTTGAATAACAAAAATAGCATTATTTGGTTTCTGAAAACGTATCAAGATAAAATAGTATCTGTGGTTTCTACAGCAATTCTAAAGTCTAAAGTCTATTTTGGTGGGGACAATCCCTTCATGTGTTTGTACTCAGATGTCAGGCTCTATTCTCATAGCGGTCAACAATGTGAAGAATGAGAAGGTCATAGATGTTTTTGCAGACTCGTATGCTTTGTATTTTATCCAGAAAGGTCATTAATTGTTATTAGCTAGGACTTACGTAAATCAGGAAGCGCTATACCACTTAGGAGCTGATGCTATTTAATAAGGATTTGGGGATGTTATTGACATGCCTTCCCTGTCCCTGTAGAACCCAAATATATATGTCCCCACTAAGCTGGATTGTTAAGATAGAGGTGGGGAAGGAAAAAGGAAAGAGAGAAGAAGGAGGGCATGGTGTAGAATTGGACTTGATTAGAGGAAAGAAAATAGACACACAGAATCTAGCTTTGGGGGGGATTCAGCCTCAGATTTCCTGAGTTGAGAGAAAATGTGTATTTCTACGACATCCCCAGTGTTCAATTTTCATTAATTTAATGTATTAAAGTATCAAAGATTATTTCCATTGAAAAACTTCTGGGGGCTGCCATTTTGTGCTATTTTATATTGCACGCTGGTTGAATTTTATAGAACATCAAAGTCGGGATACATTTTGACAAGTTTATTTATATGAAAAACTTGGTCAGAATCTGTCTTCTCTTTTGAAAGAAAGTGTGGAAAACATAACAGACTGTGTATTGAATAATCCTATTTAAAAAGAAATCTCACTGTAGTTTTTATATAGCAATCCATCTTAAAAAGGCAGACCTTATTTCTGTAGGTTCGAATGTGTTGGATTATTTGTCACTGAGAGAATTCTAAGAGTAGAAAAGAAGTCTCACTAAAATAATAGCTTCAATCACTTCTATTTATTGAGCAGTGACTATGTGCTTCGCACTGTGGTCAGTACTTTACATATATTATCTCATTTAGTCTTTAGAATAACACTATGGGAAGGTATTATTTCCATTTTACAGATGAGCAAATTGAGTTTTAGATAGGCTAAATAACCTACTTATCCAAGAGAAGAGACCAGTAAGTAGCTGAGCCTAGAATCTGCCTGTTCTAAACTATAACAGGCCTTCCTCCCCATAGGAGGTATTTCTTTTCTTTTCCTTTCTCTTCTTTTGTTTCTTTTCTTTTTCTTAAGATTTTATTTTTCTATTTGAAAGAGAGAGCACGAGAAAAAGGGCAGAGGGAAAGGGACAGAATCTCAAGCAGACTCCCTGCCAAGTGTAGAGCCCAATACAGGGCTTGATCTCATGACCCTGAGATCATGACCTGAGCCAAAATCAAGAGTTGGATACTTACCTGACTGAGCCACCAGGCACCAGGAGCCCCACCCCCATAGGACGTATCTCTATGGCTAAATCAAATTCAGATCAGTCCTGCCTTGGTGACAGCAAGTCATTATGCTATACTTTATATTTCTATTTACCTTTATATCAACATTTAATCCAAGACACTCTGGAAAACATCTAGACCAATACCAAAACAAAACAAAAACAAAAACAAAAAAACCCATTTTCTCTTTACTGTAAAAGAAGAAAGGCAGTTGGATTTAGGTCCATTTTCCTTTGTTATGACCTCTAAAAAGGATCCTGGTCTTTGCATGCTCCTTGGCAAACGCATGTACCCTGAAATTCATCTTAAAAGGGTAGGTCAGACTTTTATTGTTGGATTATTTTGGTTACTTAATGAATTCTAAGATGGCAGAAGAGAAATTCTACAGAATCTGTCTAGGGAAGGAAATGATTCAAAACTGATGGCTTAGACTGACTGACCACATTAGAAAGCTTGACATTGGGTTTTTCTGACATTACCCAGGCCTGGTGAGTGCAACTGAAGGGCTATTAAGGCCTCAGGGTGTTACATTTAAGTGTATACAAGTAAGTGTAAGAACAAGAATGAGGAAAAAGTTAATCCCTGGCAGAACGGTGCATCTCTTCATCTATATAGCAGCAGGGTTTGGTGAATCCTTGAGAAGTTCACCGCCTGTAGTTCCGGCTAACAAGTTACAGCAGAGCATTTCCAGATACTGGCCTGATAGACTACTGATAGTCCTGTTCCCAGTCTCATTCCAAAACCATAATGATGAGCCCTTCTTTTTGTTTGTTTCCCCCTGAGGAGAAAACAACAGGATGATCAGATCTCCCATTTTACGCTATAACTTCCTCAAGATCAAGGGCCAATTTAGCAGCTAAACCGAACCCAGAACTGTGTGTGCCTGACTTCATCCCCTGTGTTTAGATCTCCTGCTGGAGTCTGTGCCTCTCCCTTTTCTGCCTCTTCACAGACCAAAATGAAGGTGAGAAGCATCCATCAAAACCTGGATGTTTATTCTCTGTCTCTTCTGTTTAATGCAAAGGCTCCTCTGAATCCAAGAAGCCCCGTCTTTCCTTTCTTCACTGCACCGTGATTGTTTCCTAAGCAACACTTAGGGTCAAACAAGGCTGTTGGATCAAAAGAAGTTGGTAAGTGAAGACTTAAAGTTTAGCAGTGAGTACATTATACATAATTTCTTTTCTTTTAAGATTTTATTTATTCATTAGAGAGAGGGAGTATGAGAAGGGGAGAGGGCCCGATGTAGGACTCAATCTCAGGACTCCAGGATCATGATTTGAGCTGAAGGCAGTCACTTAACCAACTTAGCCACCCACGTGCCCCATTATACATAATACCTGATTAGGCATAGTGGCCAGGAAAGAAACCATGGCTATGTACAAAAAAAAACAAAGAAGAAAAATAATTGCCCCTTCAGGGAGTTTATAGCCAAGAGAGAATTTGGGCTCCTCCTGGCTTAATGCCATTTTCAATATACCTATAACTGAACCATGTCTGCTCCCATGTTAATGTGTGAGGAGTGGAGACACTGGGATGTTAATCAGTTTCTAGCAGAAAAGTCACACAAGCTTGGGCAACAATCTAATTCACCCATACGTATCCTAGAAGAAAAACTGCTGAAGATCCAATCTCTGGTTTGCTGTCTTTCTGCCACTAGGAGGCCTCTCGTATAAAGAAATAAAACCTAACATTCAGGAAAATCACATTCTAACACAGGCACAGCCTTTAATTCAAGATCTACCCCTGACTAAAATGAGTAAGTTAATTGATTCATTTCACCTCAGGCAAGTGGTCAGAGGACAGAGAAGGGCCTGATGAGGCAAAGCCATGGCCTTGGTAAATGGGCCATGACAGAGCTGACATCTGAGTCCTAGTCACTCAAGATCCAGACTCTGAATTTGCACCCAGGTCTTTGACTCCCTATGGAGTGTTCTTTACACAGCTGGACACTCTGGGTTTTGATTTTGATAGAAGGTGGCTCTGATTCTTCTTGGAAAAGATACATTTTTTTAAAAGGCAACAGAGTGGTGTATCCTATATATTCGTTCTGAAACCACTAATGTGGGCTTTTCATTTTAATATTTTGGCTCAAAGTGTCTCTAAGAAGATATGGAGCTCATGGTAAATCGATGAAAACTTGTTTTTAAGGCAATGTCTTTTGGAACATGGTCTAATAATATACTTTAAATAAGCTTGTCTTATTTTTTAAAAAGCAGACTGAGGGGCACCTGGGTGGCTCAGTGGGTTAAGCCTCTGCTTTTGGCTCAAGTCATGATCCCAGGATCCTGGGATCGAGCCCCACATCGGGCTCACATGCTCAGTGGAGAGTCTGCTTCTCCTTCTCCCTCTGCCTGCCAGCTCTGCCTACTTGTGCTGTGTCTCTGTCAAATAAATAAATAAAATATATACATATATATATGTATATGTATTTATACTGAGGTTTGAACCAGTGAACACCAGAGGTGCAAATCTAAGTCCCTGAGCAAGAAAGCTTTTTTTTAATTGGGTCCCAAGGAGGGAAGATTATCACAGTGCCTCTGGCCATGATCTCCCCAAGAGAATGAACACCAGTAGGACAAAGGAGAAAACTGAAATACTCAAATAATAAGGGAAGAGACTTAAGTTTCCAAGGGCAAGCTGAAAAAGAGGAGCTATGGGGTTCGGAAAAAGTTTGGGATGCAGGAAGGGGCAAATGAAGGGAGTGTCCAGGAAGAGGGACCCAACTATCTATAGCCAAGATGGCTGTAGATAGTAAGGAGGTAGTAACCCCTGGGAAGCTCCCCACTGCAGGGGGCTTTGGGATTAGGAGGCCCAATATTTCAATCCTTTGCAGGGCTAAAATGCAACCTATCCCTGGGTATCCTCAGAGCCTTTAAAAACACTGCTACCTAATGGAGATAAAGACGAAGAGGTCTTTTCACCACTTGGGGCTACATACACTTTGGGTGAGACAGGTGTGTGACCCACCGCTTAGCTAGAAGAGATGAGAGGGTCCCCAAGCAACCTGCAGAAATAGGTAGAGCCCTCACCAGATATGGCTTTCAGCTATTACAGAAGGGCTCGAGAAAAGGTTCGCCACAGGACACTGAAAGGGAATAGAAAAGAAACTAGTAGAACTTCAGAGCAGATCTGGATTATCTTCTACAACATTCCTGACTCATGGATATGCTCTTTGAGTGGACACCTATTATGTTGCAGTTCTCGGGGTTTTCAAATGTATGTTCCCTTCAGGGACAATTCCTACTCCTCCTTACTCTGATCTGAGATATGCTTCTCCATAAGCTTTTCTGTCCAACGGGTTGGATTTAGTCGTTCTGTGTTTCAGAGACCTCATTCGATTGATAACTGCCTTCTGCTTCAACTAAGCATTTTAATTCTGGAAGTGATCTGGGTTATTTGAGGCAGATCAGGAGTACACAGATAAGCCGAAAGATAAAAGTTCCTCAGTCATACCACCCTTTAATAATGTATAAATAATTGCTTCTTTGTTACAACAGTAAAAACTTTGCCTGCAACAATCAAGGAGTGGCTGATGTGGTTAATATATTTGTAGATATCGAAGGATTTCACATTCTGAAATTTCAGTTGTTGTAGAATGGAAATGTTTCCAAAGCACATCCTAAAATTTAGTACCTTTAAAAAAATAAAAGGTGTATAATGTAGTCTTTTTTTAAAGATTTATTTATTTGAGAGAGAGAGAGCATGAGTGGAAAGGCCAGAGGGAGAGGGAGAGAGAGAATCTCAAGCAGACTCCATGCTGAGTGGGGAGCCCGATGTGCGACCTGATCCCACAACCCCTGAGGTCATGACCTGAGCTGAAACCAAGAGTCGGAGGATGCTCAGCCAACTGAGGCACCCAGGTGCCCCTGTCGTCCTTTTTGATGATATGATGGTATCCTATCAATCATGGTATCAGGTATTTTTTTTTTATCAAGTGTTTATTCAGCACTTTCTGATCATCTCATTGATGAGAGAGGGTCCCTCACCCTAAGTAGCATGAGATGGTGAACGCCTGACACTTGGCACCAGCTGGACGAGATGACAGCAGTTTATTGGTCAATCAATGCACAGGCTGGTGGAGGAGGATCCTGTCCTGTGGAGGGTGTGGTGTGGGCCACACTTGGGCTGTACCTGGGAGCAGACTGAACCAGCAGGGGCAGTGGGAGGCAAGGCTTGGAGTAAGGAGAGGGGGAAGTGCCCTTGGTTCCTGCAGGAGGATGTGATTAACTTGTTTGAATAATTCTGTGGGCTGGGAGGGAGCTGAGAGCCATCAGGCTGAGGACCCCATGAGGTGCAGCTGGTCTGGCTAACGGAGAAGCTGGTCAGGAGGGCAGCCTCTCCTTCTGGGTGTGAGGCACATCTGGCAAGAGTACGGGACTCACAGGGGCACCTGAGTGGCTGAGTGGTTTAAAGCCTCTGCCTCCGCTCAGGTCATGATGGAGCACCGCATCGGGCTCTCAGCTTAGCAGGGAGCCTGCTTCCTCCTCTCTCTCTCTGCCTGCTCCCTGCCTACTTGTGATCTGCCCACCAAATAAATAGATAAAATCATTAAAAAAAAAAAAAAAGAGTACAGGACTCACAGCCAGGCCTTTGGGGCCTACCGAGGCTCCAAGATATGAATGCAGCCCATGAAATTTTAGGACCGACACTGTAAGCACCTGCTACGTGCTTAAAAGGCTGAGGAAGGCAGGCCTTGAGGAGCTCACCATCAAGTTTGGGGTACGCATTCACAACAGAATAATTATGATGCATTGTTGTAAGCTCTGTAGTAAAAGATGTATATACTGGCCGGAAGCTTGGAGGAAGGACCGGCTGATTGCCTGGGCACTTGGAAAAGGCATCATATCAAACATCAGTTATGATAGCAGGTTGTTACTGTAGGAGCTGAGAGAGGGCTGGGAGACAGCCCTCCTTCCCCTGCACGGAGCCAAGGCCCTTGGACTGCCAGTACTTCCTAGTTGACATGTCCTTTTCCTGGCACACAGCTCCCCACGGAGTAATGATTGAGCTGTTGGGTCTATATTTTCCAAGCCCTCACCAGACATGGCAAGAATCCTATGCCTGTGCCTTCAAGGTAGAGGCCACAGAAGTCCTATTTACCCCTCTCTCCCTGGAAACAAAGCAAAACAAATAAAACCGAAACAGAGCGGTTGTCTTCTGTTTCTCTCTGCCTTTCCCTGCCTCTGTTGCTCTCCTCCTCACTCCTTCTCCTGCCCTCTTCCTCCTTCCTCTCTCCCCTCCCTCCCCGCTGCTGTTAGTACCCCCACCAATACTTCTAATGTCTGTCTGCTGAAATGGTTGATGCTGTAGACTGCTCTTAATTCTATTTTTATTCTTGTGTCTTCTGCTTCTTGTCACCTCGCCCATGTTCTTCAGCTTTTAACCCACAGGGACAACGATCTTTGGAAGGTACAAGTAGCCAAACAGAGTTCTTATATTCACACATGTACAAGTACTTGAGCTCGAGAGTCGACCAGACACCATCTTTGACACTTCAGCTCGCGGCTGACTGCTGAAGTCAGCTCCTGTCTTTTCTCCTGACCCCATTAGTACAGACCCTGTGTTGCTGCCATTATTGGTCACAGAACAGTCATATTTAATTAGTATTTTAACATGCTTATGTTCAGTTTGTGATAGTTCCTATTAGGATCTCTGACAGGGGCCAATAAATAGTGCTTCTCTTCCCCGATGCAATCTGGACAAATGAAGGGGAAAAAGTGGCAGATGGAGACCAAAAGATCATGGCTATTACCAAGAGGCTAAAGTGAAGGATGTAGCTCAATGAGGGGCAAACGGGCCTGCTAAGTGGGCCCCAGAGCTCAGAAGATTTGCCAGCTCTCCCAGGCTCTGCCTCTCTCCAGGCTTGCCCTGTGTGGGACATTCATCCATGAGAGAAGTTTAGGTGGCCCTAACCGAGCACACAAAGGGGGTTCCCCCCAAGCCTCCAATTACCCCAGCTGCTTGGATGAGTGGAAAGAGACCAGGTGCATTTAAGAAAAATTTCTCCTGAGGAAAAAAACTAGAAAAATGGGGAAAAAGCATGTCTCCTCTACCATTTCATAATGTCTGTAATGTGAAATTATGTACTTCAGAAAAACCAGAGTTTGTTAACTTCTCTGTGTTATAATACTAAGTTAACCGTTTAAGTTTTGGTTTTCTTCTCTTAGATCACTCTATTATCTATCTTAAATTCTGCATATGAGTGAAATCATATGATATTTGTCTTTGACTGACTTATTTCACTTAGCACTTAGTATATTTAATATTTGCAATGCATCTTATTTTGATGAAGGGGGATTTACAAATTTAAAATGCTGCAGAAACACATCTTTGTGAATTTTCTCAGAAGGTATCAGTGATTGGCAGCAAATATTATTACAAAAAAATTCTTATCTCTTTCTATAGAACTCATTATACTCCTCTTTCTACATGTTCTGGGAAAATTTTAAAAACCCATAAGACATAGTCATAACACTGAAAAAGCCCGAGATGATTTTTGATACAAAAAGAAAAAAAGAAGAATTTAAAAGTAGCAAACGCATGACACTGATTCAATATTAAACATAATCATGTACTACTTGAAAATGCTTACTGGGTCATTTAGCAAAAAATATATATATAATGTATTATGGACATTTTCCATTTTGATGGCTTAATGTTAAATATTTGCTATGTAAAATGCGATTTAACACTTCACATTTTTGCTTCTTATGAATAAGTTATTGATTTAAAATTTGTATGCTGCTTTAATTCATAAAAGAATAATATAGAGAAATTATATGGCACTTTAGATTGCCAAAGTAGTTTGCAAACTTTAAATGAATAATGCAGACAGCACCCCTGGGAGCAGACCATGGACTCTATGCACCTAATTTCCATGAGAGTTCCTAAGGAATACAGTCATACAAATCACTATGTTTAGAAATTGTACATAACTAGACAGACACAATTTCTACGGAAGACAGGCCTTGAGTCTATCAATCACATGACAGAAAGCTCATAGAAAATGAAATAGGCAACCTCCTTTAATAGGATGTTAGGGCAGCTATGGTAAATGTATGCATAACCATGTACGCAGAGAGAAAGAGTATTCTAAAAGCAATCCATGATCTCACTCTGAGACTACTTGAAATGGAGACCAGGAAACCTGAGAGCTCACTTGTCTTGTGAGATATTTTTTCCCCCTCTATACAAGATGGACACAATGCAGTAAAATACCATAGCAATGCCCATTTAAATTTGTCTTGAGAAGAGATTCTTGGGGCACCTGGGTGGCTTAGCTGGTTAAGGGTCTGCCTTTGGCTCAGGTCATGATCCTGGGGTCCTGGGATCGAGCCCTGCATGGGGCTTCCTGCTCAGCGGGGAGTCTGCTTCCCCCTCCCTCTGCCCCTCCAACCCTATGTGTGTGTGTGCACACACGCTCTCTCTCTAATAAAGAAATAAACTCTTAAAAAAAAGAGAGAGAGATTCATGAGGGGCAAGGGTATTTCAGGAATGAACAGAGGAAGGAAACGGCAAAAAGAATGAACTTACTATGCTCGCCAATTGTTTATTTTCCATCCTCTGTCCTGAGCACTGTGATGAGTTTTCAGCTAGTGGAGCCTCTCTTCAGTGCCTCCGTGAAGAAGCAAATGACATATTCTGATACAGAACTGATCAGGTCTAAGCCAGGAGCAGTTAAAGAAATCTCTCTTCCCGGGCTCTATTTAGAGCCTCACTTTTGTTACGCCCTACTTTTCTTTTACATACTATACCTTCCCGTATCTCTCTCTTGCTGGCCTGTATTCAGAGGTCCTTTTTGTGGCAGGTCATTTGATAATGCTGAGAATTTTGGTCTTTCTTAAATTTCTCAAGGTTAAGACTTTAAGGGGAGCTATTTTGTAAACTGTGTTCATGGCTATTCCTGTTTCTTTTGCCAGACTTTGAGAAGAGTCCACACCTTCTCCAATACATGCTATAGACAATACATGCCCACTGTAGCCACCATTTGCCAGAGAAAGAATGGTGCCCCAGCACTCTTTCTTTCCTCTGCTTCGTGGCCCCTCACTCTGTGTCTAATCCACCTTCCCATGGTGCTGGCTTCTGCACTGCAAGAGAACAGGTCATTTCAATAGTCTAGTGGGTGCCTGTTTGTTGCCAGTAACAGAGACTTAAACAGGTAAGGGTGCCTAGCATAACAGAGCAGCCTAGTAAAAAGACCAAGCATCCAGACTCTTGGCACCATTTTACTCCATCGTTCTTAGTGTGTTGGCTTTTGTCATCATCCTTCTCACCTGATTGCTGAAGAATGGCTTCTGTGCCTCTAGGTGCCATCACATCTGTTTTCGAGGTTGGAAGAAAGAGGAAGAGGATGGGGCAGCGGGGGCAGCAGCACCACTCCACTTTCATCAATGGCCAGCACCGTCACATGGCCACTCAGACATCAAAGGAGGCTGGGGAATGGAGATTTTAGATTTCACTGCTTCTGTTGCAGAGAAAGAGATAGAAGAGGGTTGGAAATGGGCTTTGTATGAGCCGAACTGTAGCTTTTATCACAAACATCAACTGAAGAGGTCCCTTTCCAACCTTTCCGCTATGGTCAGAAGTGATTGATTCCATGAAGTTTCCTCTGTCCAACTATCCTACTTCTTCCCTAATTTTATAAAGCACACCCGATTTGTTTAAAAATTAAATACGTGCTCTGTAGGCTACACTGGAACAAGGATAATAATCACAATGATATTGATTTGTTCATTAATTCTCCCAGTTAATGTTCAATTATTGAGTATTTATCTTTAACTGCGAAGCACTCAGGTACAATGCTGGGTTTGCTGACATTGAGCATATGTCTTATCTGTATGGTACTTCATAGATTAGGAATCTTTTAGCTACTACAAGCAGAATAGTCAAATAACAGTGATTTAAACCGTATTAACAATCTATAATTTAAAAATTTCAAAAGGAGGTGTGTAGCTGCACCTGGGATTCTGTCTCTGATTCTCCTCGTGTTGTAAGAAGGCTGCCACAGCTTGAAACACCTCATCCTTCAAGAATGTGTCCAAAGACAGCTATTCTCCTTTATCAGAGAATACAATCTTCCCTGAGGCTTCCTCAGTAGACTCATTAGCTAAAAAGATCATGTGGTCACCACTAGCTTTAAGGGATGTTGGAAGGGAGGTACTTACCTAGCGAACAGGGACAAGGAGCTGGGACTTAATCTTGGTTAGCCAACCAAGAGCATTGTCAGATGCTTTACAGCTTCCTGATCTCATCTTGTGACTCAACGAGACGACTACCAAACGTACTAGAAACTCAGACCTGGAGTAAGAGGTACAAGCCGCCTCTGCTATGTGGGAACTTCTGGCTGGGAGATAATTTAAAGATCCTTTGAAGGTGCAAATTTAATACAAGAGTTTTAAAGATATTACAATGCATTTTGACTATAAAGTATACACACAAAAACCCAAGGAGTAATTCAGAAGATTTTATAGTTTGGGAACATAATTACATGGTGGAATGAGAAGGGAAATCAGGATACATGGATCTAGGCTCAGCTTTGGTTAACACACCAGAAGGATTCTGAGCCCCTGCTTCCTCATCTGTTAAATGTACTTGAGCAAAATCAGATGACTCCTGGACTCCTTCTCAAATATATGAATACTCCTATGATCATGACGCTAGAAGTCATGAGCTAGGACAATGTTAAAAACCGTCTATTACAGGCGTGCCTAGGTGGCTCAGTTGGTTGAGCGTTGCTCAGCACGGACTCTCCTTGAGAGTCTCTCTCTCCCTCTCCTTCTGCCCTTTCCCTGCCCCCTCCTTCACTAAATTAAAATTTATAAAACCTTCTATTAAGGGGCGCCTGGGTGGCTCAGTGGGTTGAAGCCTCTGCCTTCAGCTCAGGACATGATCCCAGGATCCTGGGATCGAGCTCCGCATCGGGCTCTCTGATCAGCGGGAATCCTGCTTCCCTTCCTCTCTCTCTGCCTGCCTCTCTGCCTACTTGTGATCTCTGTCTGTCAAATAAATAAATAAATAAAATCTTAAAAAAAAAACCCCTTCTATTACAGTCTCTTCTTACAAATGAGCGAACTCAGGTTTGGAAAGATCACCATTTGTCCAACTGCATTCATCTAATTTAGAAATTTGAGTCCTACTATATAATGTACTATGCTTTCACAAATAATTGATATATGCATCCTAATAAATCTTTTGAAAATTCAACCTCTTCCTCTATCTTCTTTTTCATTTTAGGTAGAATCTCTCCAATAGCATTTTGTTCTATTTAATAGGATGCAGATAATGAGTTGTTTTATTTTATTTTAAAGATTTTATTTATTTATTTGACAGAGAGCCTGCGCACAAGCAGGGGGAGTGGCAGGCAGTGGGAGGAGAAGCAGGCTCCCTGCAGAGCAGAGGGAGCCCAATGTGGGACTCAAACCCAGGATCCCAGGACCATGACCCGAGCCAAAAGCAGTCGCTCAACCAACTGAGCCGCCCAGGCGCCCATGAATTATTTTAAAGCCTACATTTTAGCTGTAAGCTCTTGGACAAAGTACGTAACTCTGTAAAATAATAATTACACCTTCTTCATAGTTTTTTTTTTCCTTTTCTTTTTTGAGGACTAGATAAAGTAATCTAAAAAGAAAAGTTGTTATAGGGATTGACAGCAAGGACGTAATCCCAGCCATCCACCTCAGTGCTTAAAACTCTTCCCAATGTGAGAAATGTCCTGGACCAGTTTCCCCGGCAGGTTGTGTGGAGGGTGAGGCCAAATCTCATGGCTGTAATTTTGTCTTTATATGGTTCTATCTTCTACCTTCACATTATATATCTGAAGGCTCTGGGTAATAGCTAAGGGCGTGGCACTAACTAGAAGTCAGACCTGTCATTTGAGCCATCCCGGAGCTAAGTAACCAGTGATTTGTATGAGACAATTTAAATCACTTGAATCAGGGATTCTGAACCTGGGATTTCATGGATGAGCTACAGGGGAACAGGGAATCACCTGACATTTCACTGAAACAGGTTTTCTTAACCTTAGCACTATTTACCCTTTGGGCTGAGTAATTCTGAGAGATTGTCCTGTACATTGCAAGGTGTTTAGCGGCACCCCTGGCCTCTAACCACTAGATGCTAGTAGTACCTCCCTCTTCATGATAATCAAAACCCAAGAGATTACTCAAGTCCTTTCAATATGATAATGAGAGAACATGTATCTCCAGCTGTAGTTGCAGGAAGAACGCCCACCATTATGGCTAACTAAAGTGATGCAGTTTGAAAATTTACTATGAAATATTATATACATCTACCCATTTGTTACTTCTAACTCCTTTGAAAAAGCACTTCACAGACTATCCCGGGAAGTATCTGCTTCATATACTGCTATTCCTACACGGGGGTGGGGGGGGTGGGGGGGTGTTCTTCAAATACGGTCTTCATTAGAGACTCTCACAGTCCTCTACTGAATGTAGCTCTCAACTTCCAAAGGGGTGAGCAAGAAGGACAAACTAAAACAGAAATCTAATGGGATTGATTATAAGAGTGATTGGATGGAGAGATGGAAGGGAAAGGAAGGGGGGGGAGGGCGAAGAGGGAGAGGGAAAGAGAGGCAGAAAGAGAAAGAGAAAAAAGAAGAGAGAGGGAGGGAGAGACAGAGAGGGAGAGAATACAATGGCTTGAAAGAGGGTATCTCTGGGGAGAGGCTTGCTCGCTGCAAGTCTCCCGGGCATTCTCCCTGGCCTGTCAGGAAAGACGCTTGCCAGGCAGAGTCCCTGAGCTTAGGCTTCCCGTTCTCATCTCTCAGTCCACACTGGCTTTTCTCACTCCTTCCAAAGTGACCCCATCCCAAGGACCTCCTCAAAGCTCCAAAGTGTCACTTTGCCCAGTTTTGAGGCCCTCCTTTTCATCTGCACCTCCGGCAGGAAACGGGCGCTTAAGCCGCAAACCCCAGCCCCAGAAAGGCAACCGGGGAACGTGTCCGCTCTTCCGCAGCCCCTCGGAGCACCGAGAAGACCGGCAACTTTCTCCCCTACTTCTCGGTCTGCGTGCCTCCCCGCCCTCCCCTTGGCAGGAGTCGCCACGAGGGGAGGGCGGCGGGGGGCTCGGGCTGGGGGAGCCACCAGAGCTGCCCCTCCGGGACGGGCGGGGACTCTCGGGCCCCGGTCGGCCGCGCCGCGTCCCCGTTCCGCCGGCCGCGGGTCCCCGGGAGCGAGGGGAGGGGACAAGAGAAAGAGGAGGGCCGGGCCGCCGAGGGGAGGAGGCAGTGCGTGCCTCGCCTGCCAAAGGGAGCTCTGTTCCTCTGCGTGAGAGCCCGGGCGCCCCGCGCGTGGCCACCGCGCTCGCCCGAGCCGCCGCCGGAGAGCGCGGGCAGCGGGGGCTCCGCGGGTGGCGGCGCAGCCCGGCCTTCGGGAGACCCTCCGCCTCCGGCCGGACGCCGCTCTCCGCCCCGGGGTGGCCGCGGCTGTTAGGGACAGCGGCGAGGAGGAAGGACGCGCCGGGCGCCGTGGATGTTCCGCCCGCAGAAGACAGCAAGTTGAGCGCGCGCGCCGGCCGCCGCCCGCCGGCCGTGTGAGTGAGTAGAGCGCTGGCTGCCCCGCGCCGCGGACTCCGCTCTCGCCCCGCGCCCCCCGGTCCCCCGCCGCCGGAGTCGGGCTGCTCCCGGCTCCGCACTTCCTGAGCCCCCGCGGCGCGGTCGGCTCTCCCGGCCGCCGCGTCCGCTGTCGGCGGCTGCCTCCGGGGGG
>ML104503.1:0-70019 GCA_003697995.1 Taxidea taxus jeffersonii | reverse complement strand
GGGGGGTGCTGCCTTCCCGTGCTTTCCCCTCCCTTCGCGCGGGCCGGCCGGAAAATGCCCCTCTCCCCCTTCGGGGCTCCGGGAGCACAGGGTGTCGCCCGGGGTGGGGCCATTGCGAGGGGCCCACTGTGGGCTTGCCCTCCCCTCGGGGCGCCAAACCCTAGCTGCAGATGAGGGCCTTCCAGCCCCCAGACCACCCCCCAACCTCCCCCAGCCTCATGGCCCAGGCAGACCAAGTTCAGCGGCTAACGCTGACGCTGACTGCAGTTGACAAGATTTAAAAAAAAAAAAAAAAAAGTAGTTGAAGCTCCCCTGCAGGGACACACTGGGCTGGAACGGGGGCTGTGGGTGGAGAGGAAACGGTAGGGGTGAGGGCTGGGTACGGGGAGAGGCGAGGGAGAGGGAATTTGCTGTGGACACTGAAAAGCTGGAGTTATAGGTTCTGGGAATGGAACCGTGGGGTGCATGGGCTGCTTCTGTATTCCTTTCTTTATGGAAAGTGTGGGAATGGTTCAAGAACTCCTTTTGAGAGGAAGGGAGGGGTGGAAGTCAAGGCGCATTGAACTGTTTGAATGACTGGGCTTCCATGTGGAGTACTAGAAAGTGTGGATTACTTTTCGGATTAGACACTGACAATCATCCAGCAGGAGAGATAGTCCTACCGATTTTTTATTGAAACCCATGAATCAGAAGGAAGCCCTACACAGGCTTTCTCTCATTTCCACTAGGAGAAAGGGAGTTAAAACTGAAGGAATTCACAAATACTACTGAAGGAGTACAGGGAGTGCCCAATAGTTCCATCCATTCTATGTGCCTAGACAGTCTGTAGTACTTGTTGAATTTACGGTGCTCTGCCGCTGTGAAAATTATCCTAATTATTTTGTTTGGGCTCATGCGGAGTTAATGCACCTAAAGGGACAGGAAAAGTTGCTACAAATTATGAGAATGAACTTGCAAGCCAAATAAACAAACCATGGTATGATTCACTTTATTTTGATATTTGGAATCATGTTTACTGCCAGTAAAAATGCTACCTTACTTTTCCGTGTGAGCATGTGAAATGAATTCACTGACTTGGCAAATAGAATCCATGCATTTCTTTAAGTAAATAGCTGTCAGAGTTAATTTGGGAGCATTTACAGGGGATAAAGACATGAAAAAGCTCTGAGCTACTTTGACAAAACCTGAATGGTAGAGAAGTTTCTAGAGAGAATGAGTTCTTCCCACTTTTGAAGTGTTGGGGCAAGTTTGAATGTTTATTCATTAAGAGTTGCAGCCCAACTGCACCAGTGTTACCATTTCTCTAAAAACATTTCACTTTTAACATTTATTATTGTTTTGCCAGGGACCATCGTCCTTACTACAGAGAATGGGAAGTTGATGGACAGGAAGACTGAAGATCCATTCTATTGCTAGACACCTCCCATTACAGAAGTGTGGACTGCCCACCCTTCCCTGGTGGTTTCACGCCTTCCCTCGCTCCTGAAGTCCTAAACAGTTACTGTGGGTCCCCCTTGCCCTGTTGAAAGATGGCATCCAGCCTGACTTGTACTGGGGTGATCTGGGCTTTGCTCTCCTTTCTTTGTGCTGCCACCTCCTGTGTGGGGTTCTTCATGCCTTACTGGCTCTGGGGATCACAACTGGGCAAGTCTGTGTCCTTCGGTACTTTCCGGAGGTGCTCCTATCCTGTCCACGATGAGAGCCGGCAGATGATGGTGATGGTGGAGGAGTGTGGGCGCTACGCCTCCTTCCAGGGCATCCCCAGTGCGGAATGGAGGATCTGTACCATTGTCACAGGCCTGGGCTGTGGCCTCCTCCTCCTGGTGGCCCTCACCGCCCTCATGGGTTGCTGCGTGTCGGAGCTCATCTCCAGGACAGTGGGAAGAGTGGCCGGAGGAATTCAGTTTCTGGGGGGTAAGTGACTTGTTCAGTTTGATTTGTTTACTGGAATCCCAAAGCAGTATTGAAAATTGTGTTTCTTTTGTCTGCTGAAATCCTTATAATTGGCACTTGGAATGCTCTGGAGAAAAAGACATGGGGTGGCTTTGGTGATAGACTGCCAAAGTCAAAGTCTTTTTTTTTTTTTTTTTTTTTACTGGAATTGCTTTATAAGTTGTAGGGGTCTTAATTTCTGTACATCCTTAGGCATGTATATATCATTGGCCTGCTAAGTACAACCTGTATGAGGTGGCAACCTGGAGATTGTTTATAATGTAGTAGGGGAGATAGTTTAGATTTTATAACTTCCTGCTCTCCTTGCTCGACAGTAAGCAATTAGATTATCTGTGTCTTACTGGCATCTTTAGGTCTTAGAGATGAAAAGTTGAAAAGCTTTTTGAATCAACATTGCTGTCATAAGCCTTTAATACTCTTTGGCAGGCATAAAATTGACCCTTGACAGATCTTAAACTATATTTCTAAATAAATGATTATGGTTTTAAATGAGAGATCAGTTTTACATGAACAACTATGGATTACATTCCGCTACAAATATAGCCATAGGCTTAATTGTCTTGTTAGGATTTAACTTCCCTGGATGCTCTTGCTGTGAAGAAAAAAAAAAAAAAAAGCAAATACTGAGTGCTTGTCCCAAATGGACTGGAGAGTCTCACTAACACCAGAAAAGGTTTGATTTTTACTTGGGTTTCCTCCAACAAGTATTACTTCAGTATCTCTGGTCATATGGTTTTAATTATACTTTATATATTTTCCACTGCGCTTTTCATCTCCATTCTTCAAACTGACGGGCTGAACTTGACTGATTTATAGTCCATCCTGGTAAAATATGACAACCTGTAGATAGCACAGAATGAAGGGAAATAGGAAGCCAGGAAAACATATAAAATGTATTTGTAACTTCATTACAAAGTAAAGGTCTATTCCTCTTCCATGTGGGGTTTTCTTATAGCTTTTTGTGAAGAATTCAGAAGAAGAATCCAGAAGAAGAAAAAAAATTAAAATGGATAGTTCTCAGATAGACCCTGTTGGAGAAACCCCAACAGATGAATGCGGGTTATTTAATAGAACACTTTCAAGTAACATGTTGGATAAGAAAATCCTTGCGCCGGGGCGCCTGGGTGGCTCAGCGGGTTAAAGCTGCTGCCTTAGGCTCAGGTCATGATCCCAGGGTCGTGGGATAGAGGCCCGCATGGGGCTCTCTGCTCTTCAGACAGCCTGCTTCCTCCTCTCTCTCTCTGCCTCTCTGCCTACTTGTGATCTCTGTCTATCAAATAAATAAATAAAATCTTAAAAAAAAAAAAAAAAAGAAAATCCTTGCGCTAAAAAGGCAAGGGGCAAAAAAGATTTGTGTTTTAAAGCAAATAACGATGTTGCTTGCAGGTCTTTATTCCGCTATTGGATTAAAATTGCTCTCATCTGTGTTTTTCCCTGAAGGTTTGCATCTCACTCTGCCCTGGGAGGCGGTCTGGGGGACTTAGCTGTCCTTTCTTCTGTGTTTCAGTGTTCAACATTGAGCTGAAGTCATGTGTATGAGATAAATATATATATGTGTGTGTGTGTGTGAAAATAATATATATACATATATATTTATATTCATATAGAAATGTAGTAAAACACATTTAGAGAACACAAGGAGATTGTTGAAAGCCAAGATATAAATCCAGAACTTGAAAACTTTTTGATACGACAGATTTCAGAAATAGAATTAGTGCTGGGAGTATTTAAAATTTGTTTTTCTTTAAGAGTAAACTTGATTTGCTGTTTGTGTTTCACTTAGCTCAGGAAAAATGCTTAGACAGTTTCTTTTTCTCCTCATGATAAATACTACTTTCCATTTTTCCTTCATTTTAGGGTGGGGACTGCCATTATTTCTGGCGGAACAGAAAAATGCTTACAAAGAGAAATCAGTTTTTATTGATTATCTTTAAATGTATCATGAAGGAAGGCAACAGGAAGTGAATCTGAGATCCATGAGATTTATGCTCCCCTCTCTAAGCTACGTACAGATTTTTTGGAATGATATAGAGCTTAATGTTCAATTTTACAGAAAACTCAAGGGGAAAGATCACTGGGGAAGTTATGTGTATTCTTAAAAGGACCTTTAACCCCCTTTGTACAAGCTTTTCATGAACTCTGCTTGGCAAGAGTCACTGACCTTAAGCTAAGGATACAGTTTACTATCAGCAGTTGATATCCTCTTCTTTCTAATATGTATTTCTCCTACCTGGAAAAAAATAGTGATGAACGTAAAACCTAAAAGAGTTTTTTTTCTGATTCAAACCTCTTGAGGGTACAAGTAAGTAAATACATCCCATTAATCAAGATTTCGAGTAAATTTAGAATGAAAAAACGACCCGAGTTCTGGAAAAGGTTTTGAAAAATCTGTCTCTGTCACTATTGCTTAATGGTAGACGAGTTGAGGGAGGGGGAAACTTCCAAAAGAATTCTTCCTGTCATTCACTCCATAATTGTTTGGGGTCTTATGCATAAAAACTTCAGTGATCAGTAATTTTGTTCTATGAAATTTTTCATAAAATGGACGGCTTTCATAAAGACTGCAAAATATCAAGCCAGTGAGTTCTTAAACCTTCCGCAGATGGCCCTGCTTCCGAAATATAGTCAGCATACAGTGAGCTCTGCTATGAGGCGGATTCTCTTACTAAAAATGATTCACCCAGAAGGGTTATGTTTAGCTAAAGTTAGGGCTGCTCCAAAAACAACAGGAAGCAGGAGAATGGCAGAGTACAGAGGCATCCTGCTTACCCCTACCTGCTGTGTCTAGAGTTTATGCATATGGTGTAACATCAGGCAGTAAAGCCCCTGCAGTACTTTGGAACTAGTTAAAGGACAAAGTGTCAACCTTAATTTTGAATTGTCTCGCTGTGGTTGGTTAGAGGTTAAAATGTCACCTGTCAGCTGGCAGAGCAAGGCAAGACCGGACGGTCACGTATGACATTTTCGCCCTGGAGAGGAGTACTTCAAGGAATCAGTGACTCGTGCTCTTCTTGGGGCAACTTGTACAGAAACTTTAATTACCACTTCTCCGTCTTACATTGGAAGTCATGTTTCTGTCAGAATTTTTACGTACTGGCCTTGGTTGAGTTTTTACCCTCAGTTGAGTTTTTTGAACGCCCTCGGAGAAATAGGGTGTATGATAAAAGCAGGTCCGTGCGTATCTAATAGTGACGGTGCTAGGAGAAAACAGGTTTTCATGTTGGGTGCGTTTGCTGAATATACAATTATGTGCTTTCAAGTACTGCCTGTAGTCATGAAGTCCTTCCACAAAATGTTTAAGCATCAGTATCACACTTCTAATGCATGTGTTAGGGAAATGCCTTATTTGTGTGTTCTCTAAATAAAACATGGGACAACATGGTGAAGACAGAGCAGGTCTGTCTGTAAGTTCTCCGGCTGGTGCTTACAGACCAGTGAGTGGTGGTGAGACTGTGTCTCTCGTCCTAAGAAGCCACTGCTGCTGCTGGGATAAAGGGGCACATAAGGGAGTCCCAAATTTCTCCTGTTCCACATTTAGCTTGAACCTGCATCACGTATACGTATAAAATGGGTAGAGTGCTAATTAGTAGCCAACAGCGACCTTTGCAGTTTGGAAGGTGTTCTGTTCGAGGAAGCCAGGGGAGACCATGTTCTCAACTAATTGATAGTTACGTGCTCCTAAAGACAGTAATGATGACGGAGTGCTTCTTTGAGCATCCCTTGCTCTGTGTGTGGAAAGTCTTTCCAGATCCCTTCACAGTAGGGTCCCATCTGGACCTGTCTGTCATCCCTCTAGCATGAGGGCTTGCAACTCTCCTTCCCTTGCTCCCCTTTAAACCTGACTTGTCATGTGATATGCCGCCTTGTGCTTCCCCTCCTTTCTGGCTACCTGTCAAGTGACAGCTAAGGAACAAGATAAAGGAGGAGTGCTGACATATTCATGGGCATAGTGGCTATTTGGTGACCGTGATGAATGGAAAGAAGCTGCTCTGATTTTTAAGAAATCTGGAGACTTCTGAGGCCAGCTGGGAGAGCAGGCAGGGGTCTTTTTGTTCCTCTTTAAGTTACACCTTGTGCATTGCTTCCTACTGTACTCTTGCTCCGCTCAGCTCCCCTCCAACTAAGAAGGTAAAGACCAGGGAATTTGTCTTGAGTTCTGAGCCTGTGGTTCCCAAACTTTACCCTGCGTCAGGACCACTCCGGGCTTTTAAGACACAGACTCCTGGGGCCCAGGGGACTCTGATTCCATCGGTTAGGGGAGGGGCCTGATACTTAGCATTTCTAACAAGTTTCCAGATGATGCTGGTTCTGAGCCCCCAGCTCGAGAACCCCGTTCTAAGTTAACCATTTCGTGTTTTAGAAACATATGACTTCTCGGAGATGGTTTACTTTCAGAAGTTAGTTAATGTTTGTTTATTTGTGTTATAATCCGATATAAACTTCTATAATTGGGCTGGTGGAAAGATCTGTAGTGTCATGTTGGCTGAGGACATCCTTGTTCTATCTCTCCCTGTTTTTGTCACAGGAAATCATTTTCCTCAATTTCTCTCTCTTAGTACATACTATATACAGAATTGTGTTATGTAAATTACACACACACACACACACACACACACGTGTGTATTCTTTCATTTGCCATTGCGCTATGACCGAAACAAGATTTTATAGATGCGGAACTCAAAATAAGACCTTCATACACCCTCTGGATTTTCAGTCACGAATTGCTCACTGAAAGCCATGAAGACCATACTGCAGACTGGAGAGATGGGCGAAGACAGCTTTTGACCGACTCCAGAAAGCCACGTGTGTCTTGTAAAAGTGGAATGACTAGGCGGGGAGGACACTCTGGAACCAGCTGGTCAGAGCTTCTGCTGGTAGGCGAGATGGCACTTCAATGGCTCTAAGGAGAGGGTCTCCTGATCTTAGACATCTCTAGGGGAAAAGATGATGCACTCTTAAAGAGTGGTACTTTCCAGGGCCACAGACACTCCTTTCCACACAGTCATATGTCCCACATACACTGCTCATCACGAGGAACAGGCTGCAGATGGAAGCTAGGCAGTGTGGCCACGAGAGCCAGCCTTTGGCAGCCAGGAAGGTGCGAGAGGGAGCAGCACTGCGGCCAACTGAGAGCCAACGCCTCAGGTACCAGTCGCTCTGAGCTCTGGACTCCTTAAAGGCAGGGATATCAGCGAATTAGCTGATCTTTCATAAAACCTAAGTACCAAATTTTATATTTGTATTTAATATGTTAAAATTATATTTTCAAACTGCCATGGTCACCAGGTTTCTTCTTCTTCTTTAAGATTTTATTTGAGAGAGTGAGAGTGAGAACACAAGCAGTGGGGGTGGCAGAGGGAGAGGGAGGCAGGGAGCCTGATGTAGGAATTGACCCCAGAACCCTGGGATCATGTCCTGAGCTGAAGGCAGATGCTTAACTGGCTGAGCCACCCAGGAGTCCCACCAGTTTTCTTTTACCTACTTTTTTTTTCTTTTTTCCCCAGAAAAACTTTTTTTCATGGTTTTCAAACTTTTGTAGAAAGCTTTCAAGTTCTCCATATCAATCACTGACATCAAAATTCAATATAATATTCTTTCAATTCTCTAGTGGGCCTAAAAGTGTCCTAGGAGTTTATTTCTCAGGGAGAGTCCAGCTCTGTCCCAGAGAGTCTGATTCGTAGGCAGGTCTGGGTGGGGCCCAGGTGAAGCTGTTTCAACAGCCTCTCCCAGAGGTTCTAGAACACAGATGGTCCCCAGGCCACATTTTGGGAAACAGGAATGAATTTTGTTCTCTTCAAATCTCATGTGATCCCAGTATTGGGGGCCTAGGCTTATGTCTACTGATAACCCAAGTATGATTATCAATCTCTTTCTATCTGTAGTTATTTTGGGGATCATATGACAGAAGCAGCAAGATACCACAGCCAATGTAGGAGCAGACCAGTTTCTAGCTGTGTTCTCCTTGATCTTGGAGATTTGGGGCATTCCTGGTGGATAGTCAGCCCTGTGTATATGCTCAGAAAGCAGAAGGACCGAATCTTTTCCACACTGTGCTTAGATAAAGACTATTTTGATTTGTGACTCCACCTGCAAATTACACACCTGCTGTCATTTTCTGTTCCCTGTTTTCCTCCTTCAGCTGGAGAGTGCATTGTTGCTGGTTTATGTTCTCTGCCAGTGTGCTGGGCTCGCTGGTGTCTTCACTGCCAAGTGTACTCCGTTTTTACCTATTTTGGATGATAGGTTTTTTACTTCCCAAGTTTGTATTTGTGGAAAAAAAAAACGCTAATGATAATAATTGGTTAAAATGGTGGAGGAAATGGTTATCTGCTGCACATGGGCCTATCATGTCTGCTAGGCAAGACTTTTAACCTAGAATTACTTAGATTGATGGTTTTGACAGGGTCTAAGTCTTCATTTACTTTATGCAGAGTAAAGCCTTTCCAAGAGAGTCACTTGATTTTTAGTCTATTTCCCTTTGTCACTGCCAGCTAGCATAGCGGTATGTGGATACTGCTGAGGCCAGGGTTAGTTAGCATGGGTTAGTTAGCCTCCCTAACGCAGAGATTGCACATTGGTTCACTGTCAGGTGAAAATGTGTGTCATTCACAAAGAAAGCAAACTGAGCAATGTGATTCATGACCATTCCTATGTCTTAAAAAACCCTCAAAACACACACTCTGGAGAGCTTTGCATCTTCCTCTGTGATATCACGAGATGCATGAAATTGGCCTTTGGGACACAGTCATCATTGGTGCCTGTGAGTACTTGACCTCTCCAGCTACCTCCCGCTTGGCAAGACTATCTTAGGGTGTGTGCTGGTTGTAGGCAGGAAGAATACCAGCATCGGGTTCAAAACCTGTTTGTGGATGTGTATCTTTTTTTCTGAAGATATTACCCTCAGTGCATTCTGAGGGACATGGATTGCCGGGTGTATCAACAGATGTTAACAGGAAAAATCAAGCAGGAACAAATTGATTTGAGAAACATTGGGTTATGGAAAGTTAATCCATTTTATGACAGCAAATCTCACAGAGCATTCAGTACGTTGTCTATGACCAGTCTCCCGGGACGAATGGGCAGGGTATAGTATTAAGTGTTTAATTTATTTAGGCTCAGCACCCCGAAGGGACCAGTCATCTGCTGAACTGATTCCATTCTCATTTTAGCCCATTGAGGCAGGCAATTTATTCTTTTCTACGGCTGAGAACACTGAACTTTAGAGAGTGACACCCAAAGTTATCCCATTAGTTATTGTTTGTGCTGTGAACGCTGTTAACCCACAGTAAAGTGTGAACTGAAGTTCCACCTTGTAGCATATAGAGAATTCAGAATATCTGGCCATCTTGAATAATATGTCTCTTAACTTAGGTAAATACTTTTAATTGTTCCTTGGTCCTCTGTTTATACTTGTAGAATGATAAAACCACTGGTAGGAACATGATCTAGCAACTTTTGCCAAATCTCAAAAAAGGTATTACAGGGGTGCCTGGGTGGCTCAGTCGGTGAAGCTCTGCCTTTGGCTCAGGTCATGATCCCAGGATCCTGGGATCCAGCCCCATGTTGGGCTCCCTGCTCTGCTCAGTGGGGAGTCTGCTTCTCTCTCTGCCTCTGCACCTCTCCCCTCTGGCTTGCACACACTCTCTCACTTTCTCCCTCTCAAATAAATAAATAAATAAAATCTTTTAAAAAATGCATCTCAGGTTAATGTTAATAATGTAATACGCATATAGAGCCATTAGGGGAGGATGCCAAAACATCTGACCACAGTCTTTTAACAATTATTTAAGAGAAGAATGTTATCTTTCATTATTACCTGCTGGCAGAGTTTTCTAGTGTAAGTGCCCTATTGTTAAGGATAAAGATAATGTTAATTCCAGAGGACATACTTCTTAGGTAACAAAACCAAGGACCTTGTATCTTTTATAGAAAAAAAGGACAATGTTTGACCTTGTCAGTCTTCATCATTAAAATGTTTGTGATGGAAACAAATAGGAGTTCACTGGGAAGGGGTCTAGGGATTTCCCAGGGACTTCTAAATGCTTATTTTGAGAAGATCATGAGGTTGGATTCAACATTGGTCTAGTTCTGGTGCATTGATACTGCTGTCTGATTATTGGAGGATCTAGTTAATCTTCTCTTTATATGGTAGATGTCATACCAGCTGGTGTTTTGGTTTTACCGCTCATAAAGCTCAAAAGTAATGTAAACTCCAGAAACAACCTGCTTATAACTCTAGTAAATAATTTCCCTTTCATGTGTCTCATATTTTCAGTAATCAGGCAGTACCAGCAACTTGGATTTACTGAAACATGTGTAAAAATATTGTTGGATAAAAAGAAAGTTCCATGTTATGGTTCTCTGTTTTTCTTGTATGCCTTTTGTCTTCAGATAGAGCAGGAACTAAGACATAATTTTCTTCTAGCCCTACAGCGACTAGAATAGCAAATGCCATCTTATATGTTCAGTTAATACTTGATGATGTATTATTTTGTTTTCATTCTTTATTAGCAACATTTTTAACTATAAGGTGTGATCTTGTTCTTTCCTACCTCACAGAACTATTTCAGAGATGAAATAAAGTAATGCCACGAATATGAGGACATTTAAAGCAGTCTCCTTATGATGTCCCTGTGTGACATTAGTCCTTTGAGAAAAAAGTGTTCTGTGGTCATCTGCGTGGAAATCATGCTGCATAGTATAAGTCTTTCCTCAAGCACACTTTAAAAGCTCTGAGTGAGCTTTGTTGATTTTCTGCAATAAAGAAACCAGTTGCTGTGGTCTGAAAATGTTGTCTCCCCTACCCCCAATTCATTTGTTGAGGTCCTGATTGCCATTTTGCTGGTAGTAAGAGGTGGGGCTTTGGGGACATGATGAGGTCATGAGGGTGGAGCCCTCATGAAGATTACTACTGCTGTAACGGAAGGCAGGCAGCTTCCTTGTTCCTTCTCTCTCTGAGAAGAGGGCCCCCACCCAGCCACACTGGTGCTCTCATCTTGGACTTCCAGCCTCCATGACTGTGGGAAGTAAATTTCTGGGGTTTATAAGCCACTCAGCCTGTGATATTCTGTTATTGCAGCCCCAGTGGACTAAGATGCTATCTGCTTAACACTGTGATTCACGAAGTTATTTGGGAATGGCAGAGTTCTACGTACCTGTCACAGGCAATAAGATCTCTTTGAATTAATGGTTAACAGAATAAGCTTTGGGAAATGATGAGTTAAAATACATTGTAAATCAAAGGGATTAGTGTTTATGGACATTTAACAGTGCTAGCTGTTGGGATACAAATGGAGATAAGGTCCCTGCTATTAAGGAACCCACAGTCTTTTTTTTTAATAGTTTTTTTTTATTGAAGTATAATTAATGTACAGAGTTATATTAATTTTAGATGTACAACATAGTGATTTGTCAATTCTGTATATTACCTGGTGCTCACCATAAGTGTAGTTGTCATCTGTCACCAAACAATGTCACTACAATATTATTGATTGTATTCTCTGTGCCGTACTTTTCTTCCTCTTGACTTATTATTTTATAACGGAAGTTTGTATTTCTTAACCTTTTTTACCTGTTTCACCTATCCCCACCCATCCATCTCCCCTTTGGCAACCATCAGTTTGTTCTCTGTATTTATGAGTCTGATTTTTTGGATTTGTTTTGTTTTGTTTTGGCTTGTTTATTTGGTTTTTCCTATTCCATATGTATATGAAATGTATATGAAATATACATGTGAACTATGTATATTTCACTTAGCATAATGCCCCCTAGGTCTGTCCACATTGTCACACAAGGCAAAATTTCATTCTTTTTTTATGGCTCAGTGATATTCCATTGTATATATTCACCACATCTTCTTTATTTGTTCATCCATCAGTGGACACTTGGGGTGCTTCCATATGTTGGCTATCGTAAATGATGCTGCAGCAAACTTAGCAAACTTAGATCTTTTCCAATTAGTGTTCTTGTTTTCTTTGGGTAAATACCCAAATTACTGGGTCTTGTGGTATTTCTAGTTGTAATTTTTTGAGGAACCGAGGAGCTCACAGTCTTATGGAGGAAACCAACAGGTAAGGTATAATTACTGTCTAAAGGACTCGTGATACCTCCACGCACGTCCCCGTTCTATTGAATAGAGTGACTAGCTGGTGAGGCTCACTCAGCAGCCAAGAGAGGTGCTTGCCAGTTATTTCCCATCCTGCACTTCTCCTGCTTGGCTCTCTGTTGCAGGAGTCCACATTTCCCAGAAGCCTTGGCAGCTGGCATCTGCGTTGCTTCAGCCAATGGGAGGTGCTTAGGGAAGACGGGAAGCACGGGGAAGTCAAGATATTTCTTCCTCTCTAGCTCTTCCTTGGGCAGTATCTTTGGCAGCAGCTGTCTCTTTCCCTGGAAGGCCCTACCTTCTGTGGCCCCAGCTTCCGCCAGGAAGCCACTGTGATGATCCTATCCAGCACAGTTCTTCCAGTCCTTGGTAATGCCATCTTCTCCCAGTTTCACTCCAGTCAAATGGATGGCAGCAGTGTCCTCCTATTGCCAGTTTCTGGGTCACCTCTTTATCTTCTGTTTGGCTTTTTAGCTCTTCCATCCCCTGCATGACCAATTTCCTGTGCTATATTAAATTGTCTGTGTTTGAAATACCTGAGGATAGTTTTTGCCTCCTTAGTTGGACCCTTGCTAAAATACAGTACATAATTCAAATTCCTACCTCTGGCAAGTGGATGATCACGTCATACTGTGAACTTTTGGGATTTGTGGTGAATAGACAAAAATCACACATGTTTAGTCAAGAATTGCCATAGTCCATTGACTTGTGAAAAAATGCTGGAGGAGCAGTGCTGAGGGAATGACCTTCTGTCTGGAGGGATCTGCAAAGGCTTCACGGCAGAAGTGCTGGTTGACTTGGGTGTAGAGGTGGGGCAAAAGACTCCCTGGGCCTTCAGTGAGGGGGAACACCAAGTTCTCAAAGCCAAGGAGTTGTGACAAAGATCTGATGTGAGTTTCGGGGATGGCACTGTACTATAAGGAATGGGGCAGGTTTGATGTGACAGAGAATAGAAGTGGAGAGGACAGAGTCAGGTTGTGGAAGTCCTTGTTTCTCTTCCATGGTGAGGATTCCATACTTAGCTAACTGAAGCTTCTGAGTGGTTATGGGTAGGATTGGCTTAGGAACTCTGTAATCTGTAGCCATGAGGAGTAACATTGATTTGGGGAATAACCAAAACCAAGGAATGGGAGTCAGAAGAATAGATGAGTTGACTGAATGGGTGTCTCAGTAATTTTAAATTTCTGTAATGTAAGAAACCAGGCATTTTCAAAACATTTTAAAAAGTAATAAATATTGTGGTTGCCACCAAAGGTAGATATAATTTACTATATAACCACACAATGTGGCTATTTCTGCTTTGGGATTGTTTGCACATTCATCTGTGTGTAAATGAAGGTTGCTGACCCTGCTCAACACATTTGGGGGTTTCAAAGAAGAGCATTTTGACAACAGCTAAAATAACTGTCAGCGTCATGTCACAGCTGCGTATTAAGGGAGAGCAAGAAGGGAAACTAGGCATCCCTTGGTTATTACCTGTAAGTTAATATTATCTGTGATTATTGTCTACATTCCCTGAGTCAACTGCATTGAAGGCCATGAAATGCGAAATGTAGTTTTGCCATTCCAGTGTAATTTATAATTCTCACATAATTAGAATTTATAATTCAAAGAAATAGCTCTTAAGCTCCAAAATAGTCTAATTCTGTGATTAAATCTAATCCTCATCTGTAGAATGCTTCTTGGTGTGAATGACTGTGTAAGACACAGATCTCTATCTCTCTACTCTAGAGTTGCACTAAAACACATGCCCCTCATGTTATCTTATAATGACATTACACAGATCATCCTCTCAGCCATCCACTAATGTGCCTTCTGTATGGACAGCAGATAGCAGTCGATGATGGGATTGAGCATGCACAGCAAACACCGGATACCATCCGGGACCATGGCTTTCCAGCATACGTGTGAAAGGGCAAGTGTTCGTGGTCAGACTCGGTATAGCTTTTCCTCATCCCTGGCCACCATTGGCTCCCCATAACAATCCAAGTTCCCCATATTATTTCTCCTTCCCTACTATGTGAGCACAATTGTCTTGGATATGGACATAAGATTTTCCATGTTCTCTTCTGTCCAGAAGGAACCTACCATGGGGTCATTATTTTCTATGATGTGATGTCTGGATAGCATGTCATTCTTGTTGCTCTTTGTTTCGTGTTGTTTTTCCCATTTGATGTTACATAACCTAATTTAAATGGAAAATTATAATCCTTAGGTAAAGCCAATTCCTTTCCAGTCTCTATAGTCACTTCTATGTAAGAATTAATTCTCCTAAAAGTATTTGGAGGAAGAATATCAATTTTAGCCTCAAGGGAAGTTACCTTGGTATTTTTTTTTTAAGATTTTATATATCTATTTATTTGACAGAGAGAGAGAGAGAGCGTGCGCAAGCACAAACAAGGGGAAGTGGCAGGCAGAGGAAGAAGCATGCTCCCTGCTGAACAGAGAGCATGATGCAGGACTTGATCCCAGGACCCTGGGATCATGACTTGAGCTGAAGGCAGATACTTAACGGACTGAGCCACCCAGGGGCCCAAAATTTGCTCTTTATTTATTTTTTTGTAATTTTATTTATTTATTTTTCAGTGTTCCAAGATTCATTGTTTATGCACCACACCCAGTGCTCAATGCAATATGTGCCCTCCTTAATACCCACCACCAGGCTCACCCATCCCCCTAAGCCCCTTACCCTGGTATTGACAAAGCTTTAAAGTGTAGACATACTAGGGGTGCCTGGGTGGGTCAGTGGGTTAAAGCTTCTGCCTTCGGCTCAAGTCATGATCCCAGAGTTCTGGGATCGAGCCTTGCATCGGTCTCTCTGCTCAGCGGAGAGCCTGCTTCCTCCTCTCTCTCTCTGCCTGCTTGTGATCTCTGTCTGTCAAATAAATGAATAAAATCTTTAAAAAATTTTTTAAAAAAAGTGTAGACATACTAGACATGACAACATGAAGAGATATTTACCATATAGTGGTGCTTTTCTCATTTGTTTAATAAATGATTTCTTACTGCTTACTATGTGTTGGGCTCTGTTCTAGCTGGAGATAGGATGCGGATATGGTAACGTATGGTTCTTGTCTACTTCGAATTTTAGTAAGAGAGCTGAAGATCCATTAAATATTCCGTCAAATGACTGTAAAGCTTCAAACTTGATAAATGTTAGGAAGAAAAGGTACATCACAGACAGTCACGATTGAGATGAGGTGCCCAGGAAGGCTTTCTGAAGGAGAGCAGGTTTGAGTTGAGACCTTGAAACACAGAATTGGAGGAGGGGAAAGCATGCCTGTGAGGGGACCGCAGGGACAAAGGCCACCAAGTGAGCCTGCAAGTTGCCACAAGGGAAGGTGGGAGGATGAGGCTGGAGAGGAAGGGGCTGGAAAGATTCTTAGTGCTGAGGATCCAGTACTCAAGACACTCCTGAAATCAGAAGCCAAGGAAGAGGTAAGATGTTTGTGCATGGAGATGCTGTTTATCCCTGTACTTGTTTCTATGAGAACTTTGTTCATTTAAGGCAAGTTACTGGAGATTTAAATTGAGAGGTATTTGGCTGGAAAGCTCCTGGATTCTTTTCACTCACACCCATCCTTTTGAGGTAGAAGTAATCATTAGCGTATTCTGAAGAAAGAAAAAGTCATTGTGGAATTTCTCTGTGTATTGTTTGACTATATAAGTGCAACCAATGTCCAGGTATTTGGTTAAGGGACAACTATTAAAATTGTCCACCCTTTAAAGGAATGGAATGGAAAGAAAAATGAGTGGAAAAAGGTACTAATATGCAATCATTGTTTTTTTTTCATGTTGCTGTATCTATTCTGTTTACACTTTTCCTTCATGGCATTTGGTACACTTGTGGTTCCTTAATCTTTACGGTTATGTGTATAATGTCTTTTCTAATTGGTTGTCATACCCCAAGGGCAGGGGCCCCCTCTGTTTTATTTACCACACTATCCCTAGAGCCTAGCAAAGTGCCTGAGAGAAAATAGGCCATGAGAGTTTCCTGTCTGCCTGAAACTATAATATAATATGATCTGTTTGGAAAGCCGCTGTATATGTATTTCTGATCCAGTTTGATTAGCAGCTAAAGATCAAGTTCTTACTTTGCAGAATGGCATAGGAGCTGGGCCTGTGCTGGGTACTGACTTGAATCTGACAGTATCTAAAGTCAAGAGGCACAAGCTGTGACATGAGGAGTTGCACCGACAAACGTGAATAGGATGCTCAGAGGATGAAGAGAGATGTCGTTTAGTTGATGTCCTCAGGATCTTGAAAGAAATACATGTGGGACAGATGGGCTTCCTCGAGCCTTCGCTAACCTGGGCTACAGACCCTGAGTCTTTTCTCCGGAGTCTTCATCACTGTCTGTCGACAAAGTCGAAAAGGGCCAAGCAGGGGTACAGTGGGTACTCTGACATGTTTTGCTACTGACCCAATTCTTTTGTAAAATGCTTTCCCATTTGCGGGCTACATGATCACTGAATTTTGATCTTCTCCTAGCTTGCTTTATTTGTAGGATTGACTCTGCTCTGATTTCTTGTTTCCCTACCCTCCAGATCCCTCAGCAAGATAAAGTCTCACCAGACTACACTTCATTTGGGTGGGCCTCAGGGATCTACTCAGGGAGGCTCTGAACTCCAGGAAATATAAGATGTAAAGGATAGGATGAAACATCTTCAACATGATTTGGCAACTGACTATTGTTGGTGAGAATGACCTTCATTGGTTGTTCTCTGTGTTCATATCTTTGTGCGACTTGGAACCAGCCTGCCGTTATGAAGAGTGGGATGTCCGTAGGAGGCATGTTTTGTGATGAGGCAAGGTGATGAGTTTAGTTCTGGACAGATTGTGCTTCAGGTTCTGGTGGGACTTCAAGGTGGAAGGTCAAGTGGGTGGCTAGAACGATCAGGGTTCAATATATAGATTCATGAAAATATGTCTTTGAAAACCTTCGTTTGAGAGAGTCCTACTTCATTTACTTTTCATGAGGCGTGGCTTTAAATCCTGACACTCTCTTTTGCCCTGTGGCTGACCTGGTTAGAAGGCAGGCTTCTAGCTACGTCCAGCTTAGTCATCTATTCTAAACCACTGCTTGGACAGTGCCGGCTGCTTAACAGCTGCTCTGCTGATGAGATGATAGAGAAGTGTGCCCTTGGTAGGACTAGATTTTATTTTTCTGGAAAAAAAATCACAAGAAAAACCAAGGTAAGAAGAAAAAATTATTCTACATGATGTTCACTAATGCAAAGGTGACTTGGGGAAGGAAGAGTCTAGAAATGACCATGTAGTTTAAAAAAAAAAAAAAAAAAGCAGAGGTGCAAAGGGTGAGTAGTTTAACTTTTTTTCAGTCTCGTGCATAAAGATGGCATTCTATTTTGATTGCCTGGTGGAAGAAAGGCAGTTCATTTATCTCATCCACCCACTGGTGGCTATCCTGATTATAGTCTCCTGGTAAGCACCATTTAAAATTCAATTTAGCTCCCTGTGCCCTTGGTGCTCAGTAGTTTTCATGAAATTACACACAGCGAGGCTCTCCTTCCCTGTGTGGCACCGTTTTATGTACATTGGACTTCAGTGTAATTTCAGACAATTATGCTTTGTGTGGAGTGGTTTTTACCATAATCGTCTTATCGTCCAGTTCGGGCTGATCTGGGACTCTGAATCTGATGAGATTTTAAGATGGTAGAAAATATTGGATGAGGGAAATGTTTTTATTTCTCCAGACTTGCTCTATTTAGCTTGTTAGGCTTGTAAATTGTGGCAGATTGTTTTCGTAGCATCACTTACAGCATAAGATTAGAATAACAACAGTTTTCCCCACATGGGATGCTTCAGAATTTTACATGCCATCATATCCTGGAAACAACTGTGTCTGTGAGAAGGAAACGTTAGTACTTCTTTCTTGTATTAGCAAATCTTCAAGTGCTGCCTTCTGTTCCTGTGTTCACATTGCTCTCCGGCCATGTGTTGTGTGAAGCAAGTGAACACAGGATCTGCAAGGACAGCGTTGAATTCCACCACTCATTAGCTCTCAGCCCCTGTTCCTTCAGCTAAGACTGATAGTAACCCCAGTGAGTGGACTTTGTGGAATTTAAATATGTGTAAGTCGGGGCGCCTGGGTGGCTCAGTGGGTTACAGCCTCTGCCTTCAGCTCAGGTCATGATCCCAGGGTCCTGGGTTCTAGCCCCGCATCAGGCTCTCTGCTCAGCAGGCAGCCTGCTTCCCCCTCTCCCTCTGCCTGCCTCTCTGCCTGCTTGTGATCTCTGTCTGTCAAATAAATAAATAAATAAAATCTTTTAAAAAATATGCATTAAGTCATGTAATAACCATGATATAGTAGATGCTCACTAACTGGGGGCTATTACAGCTCATTTGATTTAAAATTTCAGACTTTAACTTAAAAAGCTAATATGCTTCATTCATTGCACATTTATTTATTGACTCCTGCTCTGTGCTAGGGAATAGTCTAGCTATTGGGGATAAAGTAATGAGTAGAAGCAGATTAAGAAAGAACTATAAAGTGAGAACATTGGTATACTTTCATCTACTTTTACTTGGCTGTTGTCCCTATTGCATTTCTCCAACCAAGTTTTGGACTAATAATCTTACCTACAGGTGACTTACCATTCAGGACCTCATAAACAGACTTTGTAACTAACTGTATTTGACAGGTCATTATATGAAGTGAAATAGACATCTGTATAGGTATTCTCAATAACTGGACAAATGGATTCCTTCCCTCCTTCCCTTCTTCCTCCCTTCCTTCCCCCTCCTCTCTCCTCTCTCCTTTCCTCCCTCCCTTCCTTTCTTCCTCCCTTCCTTCTAAAGCACATGCGCCCATATTGTGGGTTTTCTCCATCACAGTGGTATTTTTTTTTATATCGTCTATAGGTTCTGTGACGTTTCTTCCTTTAACCCTTCGTGTCTTCTCTGATACACCTTCATGTATTTGTAGCCTGATTACTACTGTTTATGTTTTTATCTCTTTGAGTAACCACCGAGACCAACTGAAAGCAAAATCAGTTCTTTAGAGTTCCAAATCAACTAATGTCAGCTACTTTTAATATGGCATTTTTGTAATACACAGACATTTTTGTACGCATTTTTTCATTTAGTCTTAAAATCCTGCTGCAGCTTTGTTCTGGAAACTGTGATCACTCCTATGGGAAACAAAGGAGTAAATAAAATGCAGGCCTGTGACCTCAAGGAGTTTATAAATTCATGGCTTTGGTTGCTCGACTCTCCCTCGGAAAGATGTCATTGTTATTCTATCAACAGCAAGCTTCAGTACTGTGTTATATAGCTAGATCTTTATTTTATCTTCACACAATGAGCCCTGCCACTGATATTTGCAGGTGTGTGTTGAAGTGATGTTCTCTAAGATTAGAGCTCAATACAGGGGTTTTGGAGTTTGATCCTCAGGGGAATTGAATTGAGCAAACTAAAAAGAAAATATCTTTGATGGTTGTATGTAATTCCTTGAAAACTACCAAGTATATTATAAGGGGAAGATGAAATGTATTTTGAAATTGAAGATAAAGATGGGGCCAAGAATATGCTGGAACACAGTAAATTATTTTGACATCAGAGGCTGAATCCTACAGAATGATGAGAAATGTTATTGTCTTGAATGTACTATGAGAAAGTTAATGGCATATGTAAGCATGTGTAACTGAAACATGCTCCCACCACAGTCATGACCTCTGAGTGATCGCTTACAAAGTCATTTGTCGTTAAATACTATTCTCATTCAGTGTCATGGTACGCCATCACATTATTTCAAATGACTCAGAGGACCTATGCCAGTGATGAATGTCTGTCATTCTGGGCTCCCTTTCTACACACCTGCCTTCCTTCTGTCCATCCTCACATGGCCTCCACAGCACCCTCTGGGATGTGATCATGGATCTTCATTCTCTAAATACCTCAGTTGCTGCCTGTAGGTTAAGGACCTTTTACGGTGTGTTCCCAAGCTCCATTTGTCATGTTACCACTCACTGACATCTTTCTTGTGCATCTCACTTTGACCAAACTGGATTTTATTGTGTTTCCTATGCACTTTCTAGATAATCCCACTTTTATGCCTTTGTTGACGTTGTTTCCTTCACCCTCTTCCCTCTTTTTCCCAGACCCAGAATCTCTCTGTCTTTCAGAGCCTAATTGAAATGTTGACTTCTTCATACAGTCCTCTTTGGTTGTACAACTTGAAAGAATCCTGCCTTTCTTGAACTTCTTTGGAACTTATCTTTTTTTTTTTTTCCTCCTAGTGGAGGCCTGGGGGGAGCATTCTCTACCATGTATGATTACCAGCCCCCCCGGCTGTCGTCTCTCAGCACACCCTGTACCTATCACCACTTTTACATTCATTTGATTGATGATAAAACTAGGTATTCAATTTAGGTCAATGACATGTTTGACCTGTGTTCTCTCTGTGACACTGTTACAAATTACCCCTTTTCTTTTGGGTAGGTCACTTCTTGTGTCCCATACTCTCACACCTCATTGCAAAAGACAGATGTTGTGGAATTTTTTGTTTTGGATGCCAATAGCCCTATGTTGAAAATAAAGATCTGTTTAAATTTAAATCTTCCTGATTAGATTAATTTCAAAAGATGCTCTCATGGGGCAACAGGGTGGCTCAGTCTGTTAAGTGTCTGATTACTGATCTCACCTCAGGCCTTGATCTCAGGGTGGTGAGTTCAAGCCCCACATGGAGTCTGTTAAAAAAAAAAAAATGATGATCTTGTTTTACCTGTTCCTGTTTTAGTTACTTTCAAACCAGCAGACAGCACTAAAATAACGAGCAGTAGAAAATGTTACTGTGAGATAGTCCACAGCCATGACTCCATGTTGACATGTTGATGTAGGCATTTTTGCCAGGGATCTTCAGTAGATTGCTTTTGTCTTGCCCCTCCATGATGACCGACTCAGCCATTTACTTTAGATAAAAACTAACTTGTTTGCTCTTCTCCTGAGAAGGAAAAAGAGAAACTGTCCATGATATGGGTTGGGACATGTTGCCAGTGTATATTTTAAAGGTGGTGAGTGTAGTACCAAGAAACCTCTTTATTTCAATTTCTGTTGATGGAGAGCATGTCTTATCTGGCAGGCTCCCAGGGCATTCTTTCTTTGGTGTTGATGAACATTTGTATTTTAAAATATCATCAAATGTAGCCATCAGTATGGAGGTTTTTTGAAGGAAACTCATAAGCCATTAATTAATGTGGATAATGTGGTATTCATTGGGGCTGCCCTGCGAAAGAGTCTGGTAGGTGATCACGATATACCTAATGGATCAGTAGTTCTTGGGGGGACATGGGACTTGGCTCTTTGGAGACAAGAGAACACTTGAGAGTGTGTGTGCCCATTGAGATTCTTTCCTTGAACTTGTATCTGGAAGTAATTTGTGCTCCTTTCCAAAATGCCAACTTTTCAAATGTACAAAATGATTTCCTGTAACTGTGAGCAACAGTTGGCCCTCCAGTGTTACCACGTTCTGCTTGGAGAGGCCATACTTTGTCATGCAGTGTATAGCATGGAAGGGTGAAGAAGGTGCTTCAGAAAACTAAAAGGGGCAGCAAAATTGGGTATATTCAATTCAGCTTAGGACTAGATCTCTTGAACTGCCATGTGGAATTTTTGTTCAAGTTTTAAATGTCAGTTTAGCATTTACATTTTTTTTTTCTGTCAAGATGTTCTTCTTTTCCATAGTTCTCTCTTTTTCTTTTTCCTGTTAACTCCACAGGGAGAATGACTTTAACTGTCTTATTAGAGTTTCTCACATCTTTAGCACATAGTATGTCTCCCAACAAATAGCCACGGAATGGATGAATTCTCTTCTGTTAGTAGGGAAGGAAGGACAACAGATTAATAGTATTCACACCTCTTGTGCAGGACTGGTGATGTAATTTGCAGAGTCCAGAGCAAAAGGAGAACACAGGGCCCCTTGTTCAGAAGTTATTAGGAATTTCAAGATGGCAGTAGCAGAGCCCTGAGATCAGGTGTGGCCCCATGCATGTCCACGGGCTGTGCACCATGAAGCTGCTCCACTCTAATACAGAGAGAAGCCAGAGATTTGAAGTCCTGTCTCTTGTTTTTGCTAATGAATTAAACATATTTTATCCTCTCATTTCTGGTTAATAGTATGAAAGCTTTGCTTATTTGATTCCTAATGAAATGGGAAGAACAAGTGCTTAATACTAGGACCTGTCACAGCACAAATTTGAACTAATGCTTAATTTACCATCTTTGAAGTCAGCCCCTGCCTGTGTTCTTAGCATAAAATTTAAAGCAGCAAACTCCACCAACCTGAGCAATCTGTTCTCATCCACGGCACTATGATTTTACTGACTTCAACTGTGTTGCACTAGTAAATCATTCTGACCCAAATCTAGTCCATATGAACTCTGGTAAAATGATTATAAATTAGAACAGTGAAAAATGAGCTTATTTCCTCTGTAGCTTTGGAGACAGAGGGACAAGTTAAAAACGGGATTGCCGAAGAGTCACTGGTCCCCAGGCAGAGGTAAGGGAAACCTTTATATTTAAAAAATCCCCTAGGGTAGGTTTAGTTTACAAGCGAAATTGGATTGTAATAAAGCAGAGGAAGAGGGATCTCCAAGCCTACTTGTACACTAAGTAAACCTGAATGGAAAGTAAATGCTGGCTCCTGGGCGGTCTCCACAGATGGACAAGTAAATTGGTGATTTCTAATCTGGTTTGTCAGCACAGATTATCCTTCAGCTGCTAGGAGCTCATCTGAAGATCAGGAACTGCCCGTAGCCTGCACCAGGCTGCCCCATGGCTAGAGGTGAGCCACCAGGAGAAACTGTGTGCAGCTGGGCAGAGGGAGCCCAACCCACAGAGGAAGGTGCACACGCCCTCCAGAGTGGTCCCTCCGGTCCTCCTCACCTCCAAACTTGACCTTGTGGAAGGTCAAATTGCTACTAGTGTCCTTCGCAGCTGCTCATCACTTAGTTGACAGCCTTTATGGCATGTCATTTCGTACCAAAAAGATAAACCTTTTGGGGGCACTTGGGTGGCTCACTGGGTGAAGCATCCAGCTCTTGGCTTCCACTCAAGTTGTGATCTCAGGGCCCTAGGATCAAGTGCCCCCCACTCCCCGCCGACCTGTGGGGCTCTGTGCTCAGCGAGGAGTCTGCTTGTGATTCTCTCTCCTCCTCCCTCTGCTCCTTCTACTTGTCTGCTCTTTCTCTCTCTCTCAAAATAAATAAATGAATCTTTAAAAAAAAAAAAAGACAGACTTTTTGGAATTAAAGTGAAGCTAAAAATAAATCTGGCCACCTATGCTTCTTGATTTCTGGGTGTAAAGAATTAGTCGTGGGACGCCTGGGTGGCTCAGTTGGTTAAGCGGCTGCCTTCGGCTCAGGTCATGATCCCAGCGTTCTGGGATCGAGTCCCACATCGGGCTCCTTGCTCGGCAGGGAGCCTGCTTCTGCCTCTGCCTGCCTCTCTGTCTGCCTGTGCTCGCTCTCTCTCTCTCTCTAACTAATAAATAAAATCTTAAAAAAAAAAAAAAGAATTAGTCATGAAGGAGGAAGATGTGACCACAATGATATATCATGAGTATATGTGGATTTTCATTATACTAGTCTTTAATTTATATATTTGATGAAGTGCTAGTAGGCTGGGAAAAATGCGTTTGAAAAATCATTATTTCACCGTATGCTGAAGCATACTAGCAGCTTCTGAAATGATTGTCCTGTGGGCATTAGCTAGAGCACAATCCAGGGTTTATTAACACATTATCTTTCTGCCTTCGCATCTATGCTGTGTGCTCTGCTATTTCTGGGAGAGCTAATAGAGCTCTGGTCACCCAGCTATGCGATCATGATTGTATTTTCATTTGATGAAACAGAGCAGGGAGGAGGGAATAGAAGTAAAACTTGTTGGACCCACCTCCTTGCCTGAGAAAGGAAGGCACCACATTCTGAGTCCTGTTTGTACCACCTCCCCCCCACCCCCAACTGCTTGTGAAGCAATCTCAGTTACCAGCGACCTCAGCTGGCCATCATCCAACTGAATACTGATGCTAGAAACTTGCTCTGCAGTGGAGCTGGGAGGACAAGATTTAAGCACTCAAACATAGATCTAAATAAAATGAAATATCTATTATGTACCTACTGTAGGCTGGACATTTTTATTTGCAATCTCTATCACATTTCTATAAGGGGGGGGTTGGCCCTATGTCACAGATGGGAAAGCTGAGGTTTTGAGAAGTCAAAAGCATGGAGCAAATTAGTGGCCGAAATGGAATTCAAACACCTGTCAGGTGAACCCCAAACTGGTCCTCTCCCCATTATAGCATTTCCTTCCCTCTCTGTGACACAAATGAATTGTGGTAAGACTGTTTTTGTTCTGTTCAGGGGACACCTGAACAGAAACACCTCAGTTTTCTCTGGGGTGATCAGAGAAGGTGCCATGGACCACATGCAGGTTTGAATGAGGCCTGGAAACATCAATGACTTGAATAATTAGAAAATTGAGGAAAAATATTTCAAGCGTCTTATTTAATATTTTATATGTATTTCCTACCAAGTATCAAAAAGATTAACTATTTGCCAGCTCATAAATATTAGTATTAGAAAGGATTTACTAGATTCAAAATTATTACCAATATTTTCTTATGGGGCAAAGTAGACTAAAGGTACACTGTCCTTTAAAAATTGTAGATTTAAAAGTTTTTTGTAAACATAGACTTAAAAGTTTTGACCTTCAAGCCTGGAAATTTTCTATTCGTGACTGCAGTTGCTTTTCCTTAGATGCAGATATTCATTCTTAAAATGGTCTCCTTTGTATTTTATTAAGACCTCCTAAATATTTCTTAGTCTTAAAACAAACTATGTGTGAGCCGTTCCTTTTAAAAACATATCAAAAGAGATTTATTTTTATCTTTATCTTGAAGGCTAAGATCTATGACATATATACTCATGTTTAAACTGTAAAAGAATCTATTCCAGGAAGTAACTTGTTTCACCTACTTGTTTTGGTTTTTTTTTCCTTAATAGATACAGGAGTAATAAGAAGAAATAATGAATCTTTGGTCTTCATTTTCTGCTATTTTGACAAGATAAAATCTGTCAAAAATCTATCTGTCCCAAACATTATTGCATTTAAGATTGTATACCATACATTTTTAGAAATCTCCAAAAACAGTAGATACGACTTTGGTTAGATGAAAACAATCTGTGTAATACACTTAGTTTCAACCATGGTTGTTTTTTCTTTTATGAGAGTGTAAGCTAGGAACTTTGCCATTGTTAGACTTTAGATCCTGTCCTTTGCCTTTAATCTTAGTGACATCATTCATTACTCTTCCTGTGGATCCTGATCCTCTGGCCCTAGTTTTATGATCTGGTGGTTGAAAGAGCAGGGACACTTGGAGGAGTAGACACTAATGGTCACTAACTTACATCTTCCCCTAATCCTGTGATTTAGGAGAAAGATAGCTTTTTCCACCAGTGTTTGATGGCTCAGGCACGAAAGCTCAGAGGGTTAAGGTCTGGCAATTTGTACAGTAGCTGAGGCTTAGAGTGGAAGGTGACAGTTGCAGCCAACAGAACGTGGATAGGACAGGAAAACAGAAAAGTGGAGACACAAGAGAGTCAATATACTATCAAAATGAGCAAAAGGACAACAAATGACCCAGACCACCCTCTGTAGAAAATCAGACTGTGGTATGTTGGCCTTTTCAAAAGCCATAAAAGCTAGGTATAGAGCTTTTGCCTCTTAGAAAGAGGTTTTTGAATAACAGGTGATGCACATACTGTATAATATTGTTTATTGAGCATTGTCCTGGCTCCTCTAAATTAGGGCTCCTTATTTCACACGTTTATAGATTTCATGTCTGCGCCTTGCATATGCGCATGTGCACGTGTTGCTGGAAAGAGGTCTCAGATTTTCATCAGATTCTCAGCGGGGACTGGTACATACATACAAAGTTTAAAAAAACAACCCTGTACTACAACTGTGAGCCTTAAGGGAGTAACTCTCCACACTGCTGTGTGCCTCAAATGTTTTATGTTTGATTGTATACAACTTGCAGTGACTTCCAAGTATTTCTCTGAGGGCATACTGTCTAGCTCTCTGATTATGACTTATGTAGGACACAATACTACTCGACTTGGGAATTCCTTGTCCTATGGTATAATATGATGCTCCAATTCCTTTTCCCCCCAATTTATTTTTTTAATTTAATAATATATTATATTTAAGCAATATATCCAAAATAGTATCATTCTACCATGTAATAAATATAAAAATCATTAAGGATATGCTTACATTCTTTATTTCATACTTAGTCTATGCAATTCACTGGTCATGAAAACTGCAAAATAACCCCTAAAAATGTGGGAGATACAGTTTTAAGAAAAAAGCTAGCACAGATGTGAAGGTGGATTATGAACATCATCATGCCATCCTGTGTATTCATCGGGTTAAGAACTAGAGTAGAACATGGAAAAAGGAAACAGTGATTTCTTAGGGTGCTAGAATCGTGAGGATTTGCCACTCCCCATTTTTTAATGTGTTAAAAAACACATAGTGTAAAATTTAACATCTTTTTAAAAAGAAAGACTTATTTATTTATTTTAGAGGGAGAGAGCAGGGGAGGGGCAGAGGGAGAGGGAGAGTATGGAGTGTGAGTGTGGAGCTCAGCATGGGGCTTGACCTCAAGACCCTGAGATCATGACCTGAGCTGAAAAGAATCAGATGTTTAACCGACTGAGCCGCCCATGCGCCCCATCAAATTTACCATCTTAACAGGCCAGCTGTATTAACTACGTGCACCCTGTTTTGTAACTGATCTTCAGAACTTTTCTCATCTCAACAAAACTAGGATTCCTTATACATTGAACAACAGTGCCCCTTTCCTCCTCCCCAGCCCCTACAACCACCGTTCTATTTTCTCTCTCCATGATTTCAATTACTCTAGGTGCCTCCTATAAGTAGAATCAAGCAGTGTTTGTCTTTTGCTTTCACTTAGCCTGACATCCTTAAGTTTCATTCACATTGTAGCATTTGACAGGATTTCCTTCATTTTTAAGAATGGATATTATTCTGTCGTGTGTATATGCCGGATTTCTTTATCTATTCAACTGTTGATGGGTATTTAGATTGATTCCTCCTCTTGGTTACTGTGAATAATGTTGTAATCAACATGGATATGTACATATAAGCCTTTGAGATCCTTTATAATCCCTTTGGAGATGTACTCAGGAATGGGACTCCTGGATCATGTGGTTATTCTGTTTGTAATATTTTAAGAAAACTCCATCCTATTTTTCATAGCAGCTGCACTATGTTTCATTACCACCAGTATTGCACAAAGATTTCCATTTATCCACATCGTTGGCAATGCTTGTTCTTTTCTGTTTTCTGCTTATTTATTACATTTATAAACTTCTGTATATGTGTTCACAAATGTTGATTCTTCCGCTTGATTTCTAGTGGGAGCCATCTCTTGAGAGTTCCTAAAAAGAATATGCTTGGCTAAAATTTGGACTATCTGAAACAATTTGTTGTTGTTTACATTTTCAATCGAATGGTTATATGGTTGTCCTAATGGGAATTGAGGCTTCTTGTTTACTGAATCTGATTGGATGAGAAGATAAAGACTGTAAACCACGAGTAAAAGGAATTATAGGGTTTCTCCCACTTTGAACATTCCCCTTCAAGAGATAGCCTCATTTATGTTAGGCTGTGGTCTGAAACACTTAAAAGGAACACACCACACACACACACACACACACAGTTGTTACGAGACTAATATTTGCTGTGATTTAAAAATGAAGCCATCTTATATCTTCCATAGCTTCAGTCTGTTTAAACTGTGGTTATCGCAAACACTAATTGTGTGGTTATTTTCCTGCTTAGCTCTTTGATTATCATTCTATCGTATAAGGTTCCACCTCTTTTCTTGACATAGTTTTTATGAATCCTGCTGGGTATTTGAAAATTATATAAGTCTTCTCAGGCATGAAGTAAAATTTCAGTTCTTTAGATTTTGTGAGTCTCTGGTTTGGAATGTAGAAGAAATCATTGTGGGAAGTATGAGTTTTCCTTGTTTCAAGTCCCCAGAGCCTCCCAAGAATATGACTAGGGAATGGGAGATGTAAAATGAAGACTGGTTTGTTTGCATTTACTACTGATGGGTCCTGGTACAACTTTGGGTCCCTGTGTTCTGTTCCTGAAGAAAAATTGGCAAACACAGTGTAGCAGTATGGAATTTTGGTTGAAGAGGGCTTTGGGTTCAGAGTGCTTTTAGGTGTAGCTCTTAGTCTTTACCATATAACCTTGTGAGCTTCACTCTGCAGTCAGGGCCCTCCGTAAGGCTGTTTTGAGGAACTTGAACTTGAACTTGATGGGGAGATACGGAAGGGTTTAAGAAGTATAAAGTTATTGTTATGTGTGTGTTTTAGGTAGACCACCTTCTGTAGAGTAGATTTATAAAGAGATATGATTCGGGGTAGAGGTTCATTAGGAAACAAATGGGAGAAAAGATGAAGGTCTGAATTAAAGCAGCACTAGAAGTTGAGAAGAGGACTTGGATTTGAATCTGTCGAGGACATGACATCATGAGGACCTGGTACTGAGAATGGGTCTATCTATAGTTGTGTCACCAACTAGAATCAAGAGTTCAGGGGATAAAGGTGTACTGAGGGATACTGGTGATTTCAATTTTGAACACTGTTTTGTTTGCAGTGGGGAGATCTCTCAGGCAGTTGGACATGTGATGGTCGTCTGCAAAGGAGACATTATGGCAAGACAAAAATTTTGTACTTGCTAATATCCAGGGATGTTAAAGCTTGTGAGAGTGAATAAGATCGTTAAGAAAGCAGATAGAAGCCTATGGACCACTAAGCATAGTATATGCTAACTAACATATGCCTTGTAAGACTTAAAAACATGACATTACAAGAGTCCAGGAAAGGTCAAGGTAAAAAAAAAATTTTGGGGTGGATGGGAAGAAGAAAAGTTTAAAAAATAGCTTGTGTATGGGCCTTTGGCCATATGGTGAATTTTAATAATGGAAGAGAACTAGAATATTAATATAACTAATATAAAATATTAAAGATATCCTCCAGGAAAAAAAGAGAAGACTCTGTGAAGGTGGGAAATTGTAGAATGTGTTTGGGAACTTAGACACAGTATCATTTTGCTGGGTGATAAATACAAAGGGAGTAAAGAAAGATTACACTTCAAAAGCTAAACTGGAAACAACCTACATGTACGGTTTCCGGTTATGTCATTGTTCCCCCTCTGTATATAGTCTATGTTCATAGACTTACGGAATTTTAAAGGGAAAGACACCTAAGAGTGGATTTGTCTCTGGCCATTCTGAGTCGTCACTTCTAGACAGAGCCACCTTGTACTTGAACAAGTGCGAAGACTTCTGAAAGTTCTTTCACTTGGTTTACAGTCTTTCTGGCTGGTAGTGTTTTCATTATTTCATTATTTAAACTTGTGCTTTCCTCTCATTTCTGTTGTTTCTAGTTGGACCTCTGTACACACAAGAAGATTAAGATACTAATTAATAGCATTCTTTAGTAATCATTTTTCAATCAGTTTGAATCCACTTTATTGTCTTGCCATCCAATATAGACTTCTCCATCTTGGACCATAAAGAATATTAAGTTGTCAAATACCCTGCAAAATGGAGATGCATTATGTCTGTAGCATTTTCTTAACTCATCAAGACTAAAAGTGAGGTGAATTTAATACAGTTTATTCTTAGTGATATGGTGTTACTTTCTGATAATCTTCTTTCTCTGGAGTAGACAATTTGGTTATTAGTTAAATCTGCAGTTTTCTGAGGGGTTCGCAATATAAAATCATTGATCAGCATTTCCAAAAACTTAAGCTTTTCCCTTTTGAAAATGAGAGCAGTCATTTGAAGGGTTCTAAGATCTAGCCATCTAGATTATGCTTGTTGACATCCTTGCCATCAGTTTATTGGTAATAGAGTCCTTATAATTATAACCTCCTCAATCACCATTATTAAAAAAAAAAGTTCATAAAAACCTTTGTGGATAACACTGCATAGTTTGAAAAACCAGCACTGTTCTAATGCTTGCAGTTTGCACCATTCATCCATCCATTTGCCCACCAGCCATATTTACTTTATTTATAGTTCCTGTATGCTAGGCATGGAGCTAAAGGCTAAGGATCTTGGTGAGCAAAGCAGACATGATCCCTGCTCTCACCCATTCTGCTTGGCCAAGGTTTTAAATTTTCAGGCAGTAATGAAAGCCAGTATGGAAAATGGTTTCAAGCACCAATGAAAATGGTTATCTCTTCATGTTGAGGAGAATGGGTAAGGGCCCAACAGAAAACTCTTTCCCCTTGGTGAATCCTCTGTCACTGGATCATTGAGGTCACTGGATTAAGTCAACTCAGATTCCGAGCTAAGCAGCAAAGCTGTTGGGCAGCAAAGCAGGAGCCCTTCCTTGGAGGTTGTGTTGGCCTCCACCTACTCTGGACGGGGCAGACTGTGCAGAAAGGAGTGGGGGGAGAGCTAGGCAGAGCTTGGAGTTTCTGAGATGGGCCAGAAGGCGTTTGGACTTCATACCATCATACGGAGAGAAAGTGAAATACAAGATATGAAAACAATTTCATAGTGCTTTCCAAATTTAATTTCTAGGATAAAATATTCTGTTTATAGAATTGAGATAAAACTGGCTAGTTGGTATATGTAGCTTTTGGAAATGATTTGATTTGGATTCGATTTTTATATTCATATAGGCAGTATGTATGTGTGGTGCTTTGCTTTATTGACAGAGGTTTACACTTTTTTCCTAGGCTAACTTGAAATGGAAGCAACATTTTCAGAACTGACCAGGTCATTGTCCTGAGTCCGTTGAGCCAACTGCATTCTAAACACTATGCAAGTTCACCCAACATTCATGTACCACAAAAGGGTGTTTTTCTTGCCTAAGTTTATGTTGTATATCCTATTCTGGGCTTTTGGGCGGGCTATTTCAGCTTGGTATTGCTTTCTTTCAACATTTCATAAGAGGCAGTATTTCCTATTCTCTATTGTTACAAAAACACGAAAATACATGCCACCCATTTAAAGCAACAAATGGATATCTGGAAAATTTCTCTACCCAATGCTAGTTTCTTGTATAAAATTTAGTATGTTTTGGCTTTTATGAGGTTTAACGATGGGGAGAAAAATGTCTCAACAAAGTAACTAAGGCCATTTGTTCTAGTTCTTCCCCTAATGGAAAGGAAGAGTGAAAAGTTACATAAGTGAAGTAATCTCATTACTCTAGAACAGATATTAGCAAATATTCTCCTGTGAAGGGTCAGAGTGTAAATATATTTGGCTTGTCGGCCTCTACTATTTCTGTTAAAACTACTCAAGTCTGTCTTTGGAGTGGGAAAACATCCTATTTGAATGGCAGTAATTGTGTTCCAATAAAACTTTATTTAGAAAAGCAGGTTGTAGGCAGGATTTGGCCTCCCTGTTGTTTTCCTGATCCCTGCTCTAGAACCAGAGTTGGAAAGAGCATCAGACAAATCTGGCCCGAGGTCTGTTTTTTGTATTGCCTCAGAGACCTGAATGGTTTTCACATTTTTAAAGAGTTGTTAAACACTGAAGGGGGAGGATAGGGGGTGAAGGGGAGGGTGAGAGACGGAGAGGAGGAAGGGAGAGGAGGAGAAGTGAAAGACCTTTTGTGGCCCACAAAACCTAAAATACTCACTGTTTGGATTTTTATGAAAATCATCTATTGATCCTTACTCTAAAAGACTGTGTACTTTTTCCTTGATAATTTCAAGTTATGGATTGGATTTTTTGCTCATTTTCTATTTTCCTATGGTTAAACTCTTAGTAATACGGAGTAAAAATGTTTGTTAGATACAAATGCAGAACTTAAAATTTTGATAATACGTTGATGAAAAAACAACACTGATGAGAAAATAACTTTCTTTGGTCACTTCTTTCTTCTAAAATTTAAGATTTTACAGGGAATTTAAGAAATGTAAAGTATTCTCATATCCTAAAAATGTTTTTAAGTGGGCATATAGAACACCATTATTGCACCTGAAATTTGGAGTTTTCTAACTTTTATTTGGGACCAAGCATGCTCTCTCAATGCCAAGACCTTTTCAGTAATTAAAATGTTCTCTGATGAAGCCAAAAAATAACACTGGTTAACATTTATTCAGTGCTTACTGTGTGAAAGGCACCTTGCTAAGTGCTTTCCATACATTTTTCTCACAAAGGTCCTGGGAGATGAGTGTGATTATAAACCCCACTTTTGAGCCTAAAGAGATCAAGACACAGAGAAGTTAAGCACCTTTTTCAAGATAACACACCAGTTTATGTCAGATGTTGGGCTTGAACCCGGGTTTTGGACAACTTCCCCGAGTAGAGGTCACTTTCAGTTTTCCTTCAATGCCCTTCATTATTTATTACTTTATTACTTCATCAGTCTTTCATAAAGCCTTCACATGTGATGCCACAATAGGTAATATATATTGGGAGTTATTGAGAATGTACTTCTGCTTTCTAAGGATTTATTATCTCAGAATGATGTTTGAGAGATAGCAAGTAGAAAACCTGGTTGCCTTAATAAAATAAAAGGAAAAGGAGGAGCTAGCCAATTAGCAATCAGATGTTCCTTTGTTCCTCTCTCCAGCTAAATATAATTTCCTCCCTTTAAAAGAGACGGTGTGCACACTTCGATCTGAAGATTTCCTCCTCTTCCTTTCTCCTCTTTCCAACAGGATAAAATCATGCCTTGACACTTTGAACCTGAGAGACATGTAGTTGTTATAATATTATTCACAGTTTCTCGAGTTTCCAGAAGCTTTTTCTTGCATTTGTTTGAATATGTGTTTCAGATCTATTTTGGGGTGGAATAGCTTAAAAATTGAGTTAAAAAATCAACAAAATGGCCTTCTGGCTTTTCTTCTTCTCCTTTTTTACTTGGCAACAAGCTTTCTTACTGCATTTCTTTTGCCACAGAGAACTCTGAGCTGATTTGAGCCTGGAATCCCCCCATCCTGTGGGCTGGAACTCACTATGAGCCCCAGTGTAGGTGGCAGAGGCCCTTAGTTAATGGGACTGGAATTTGCTCACTTCAGAGTGATAATTCTCATGCAAATAGTTCTCAGATTTTCAAAAGAAGGGCTTGTCAGCCTTATACTTTCAAATTGACTCTGCCAGAAATTTATAGTTTTACTATATTTTACCGACTGTTCTTTTTATAATAATCACATGTTCATTCAGAAATAAGCCAGTAATGCAGACTGAAAAAAAGAAACCTCACTGTTCCCACCAGAATCCCTCTGAAACTGCCCATCACTTCCCTCCTTTATTTCTTTGGTCACTTTCTCCTCCTTTGGTAGCTTGTTTTCCGCTCTCTGTCATGGTTGTGCCAGCATCTCATCTTATTTTAACAACTACACAAACATAAAACCACAACACCAAAATTACAGTTGGAGCTCCCTTTTGCCCTTTTTAAGAACTGTACTGTCATATAAACTTGAACTCAAAACAAACAGAAAACAAAAATGACCCCGACTCTTTCTTTTTGACCTCAGTATTTAGAAATGACATCCACTATGACATAAACTGGATTGTTTTCTTAAAAGAACACTTTATTACTCTATGATGGGCTCTATTATAGTTTAATTTAATGGCTTCTCCTCTATCTCTTCTTCCTCAGTTTATCTTCTTCTGTGTATAGGATGAGCTGGATGGCATACTTATTTCAGGACAGCTTGTTTTTTCTTCCAAGTAAATGGTATCTTTTTTTTTTTTTAAGATTTTATTTATTTGACAGAGATCACAAGTGGGCAGAGAGAGGAGGAAGCAGGCTCCCCGCTAAGCAGAGAGCCCGATGAGGGGATCGATCCCAGGGTCCTGGGATCATGACCTGAGCCAAAGGTAGAGGCTTTAACCCACTGAGCCACCCACGTGCCCCTAGGCTTTATGTTTAAATAAGCAAATTTAATCTTTATCAGTGTTTCTCTTTCCCGAGGTCCAAATTCAATTCACTGGCCAGTGGTTAGATGCTTTAAACTTGTATATTTCCCAAATGCTGCCAAAGTAGTATACCATAACAATGTACTTTTACGGGCATCTCATTTGGTGCCACAGAAATTCTTTTCGATACACAGTTCACTTTTAGGTGGGGTGGTTACCGGTGATGTATTACAGGTGCAATCAAGGTCATTACTCGGTGCTGTTAAGTTTGTACTGCATGGTCCTCTTACCACTGTTGAGACATTTGAAGAGGCATGGATATCTGTCGCTCTGGGCCAGTCTGGACAACACCATCTAGATATAGAGACAGATAGATATTTAATATTCATTTTTCCCTTTACTGCCTCTGTTTGGAGGGAGTCCAAACAGGTCACCTCATTTAACCCTGGCAGTAGACTTTACCATTTTTATCAAATACTCCTCGTTAAGCACTCTATATTTATAATGGTGTGTTAGGTGCCCTATTCAGAGTGTGCTAAATAGACTTTATCCCTGGACTTGGCAATTTATCTACTGATTTGGCTAAACCTGTACTGTATTTCTTAAGAAAAAAAAAAAAACAAAAAACCTCTCCAGAAGAAAACAGCTCAGAATTTCCTGTATTTAATGACTCTCGATGGCAGGAATCTTTCCAAGGCAAGAATAGCAGTCCATGTTTACTGAGGGCTCTTGATGGGCCTGGCCTGGTTCTAGGAGACTCACATCTATATCACACAGTTTTGGTTGCCCACGGGGAATATACAACGAGTGTGTGTTCTCTTACTGGACAGCCCTAGGGGATGATGCCTATTAGCCTCGTTTTATAGGGAAGGAAGCAGAGGCTCAGAGAAGTAAAGGAACATGGCATTCTTTATTCTGAATTTGGTTTCTGATGCCCTGAGTTAGCTGTTACACTTTATGACCTGAGATCATGGCTATGACCTGTTACCCTGGTAGGAATAATAAAATACGGAGACATGACGGTGGATTAATAAAGATCTGATAAGGAACAAAAACCTTCCAATCGTCTTAAGAAATGCTGCTCCCAGGAAAGTAAAAATGATGTTCCAAGTCCCATACCTCTCCTTTTCCTCTTGTTTTATTCTGATGAGCCAAGAAGACATTAAAATATACAATGATGCTGCCCTTGAGAATGCTTCCATCCTGCTGCCTTGTAGGCTTCTACCCTCCAAGAACATTTTCGGTCCCTTGTCTAATTATCTAACACCTATATTGAACTGTGGAAGTCACTTATCAACCTGCTGGACTTATTTATTCCAGTCACTTCGAAATGTGTTTGCTTTTTCCTCTGCACAAAGATATCTTCCTATATTTTGTTATTGTCTTCAGCAGATTTAGTAACTTTGGGAGAGTAGAGTCTCCCAGAAGGGGTTTTCTTATTTGATCCACCCTTGTACCTTTCTGGTTTTTTTTTTTTATTTGATCTTTATAATTTAAAGTTATTGGAATTTCTGCTCCCTTTTATTTTCATTTCATCCTGATGTTTATTTTCAGTTTATTTAGCCCTATACTTAAAAAAGCCATTTTGGGGGGGGTCATTATTGTTTTGCTGGAGAGCTTAGAGATGGTGTGTGTGTATGTGTGTGTGTTTGTTTCTAGTATTGTTGCCCTGTGACCTTTATGACCCATTTAATGAGGAATTTTAAAAATTGTTATTACTCCTACTGCATTCATTATTAGCTAGCAGTCATCAGCCTTCTGCATAAAATAGCTTTTTTTCTTTGAATACCCTCTATTTCCCCTCTGTGAGGAATTTATTCTTCCCTTGGTGCGTGGGGACAAATTACGCTCATAACAGCCATTAATGATAATAGGAAGAGTGTGTAAATCTTTGATGCATTGAAAACTGAATGGCGCCCTGGTGGGTCTTTTGCTCTATCTCACCTTACCAGGTTTGGTTTGGCAGCATGTGCTATTGGCTGTTTAAAACCCCTTTCCTCATGTTTTCCCTTTGCTGTATGCACATGGCGTACAAACACACGCACACGCATGCCTAAGTGTCGTTTTGGAAAATCAATAGATAAATGAAATAAACGAAGTTTTTTAACACAGGATTTTTTTCCCCCATAGACAGCCCGACCCTATGTCTGACTTCTGGGTCTTTCCCTTCATGCTTGCCCTGCATCCTGGACTCCAGCAAAGCACTTCTCACAGCAGGCGAGGAGTGCTCTTTATTTATGGCTATCCCCATGAGGGCACAGACTGATTTGGCTAGTCCTTTCATTCTGACTATACTGCACGGCCCCCGGCGGCTGCTCAGTAAGATTTTACCGCACAGAGAAATGAATGTGTGCATGAACATTGAAAGCAAAGTGTTTGCTAATCTCACCTGGGCAATAGCCTAATACTGAAATAAATGTCACGTGAAATATTAGATAAATCCTGGTTCTTGTTTATAATGCATGGGGTATAATAGTATAGAGAGATGAAAGTAAATAAGAAAATTTGGACCTCATCCTGCTAATTACTGGCTGTGTAAGTTTTAGGAAATTTTCTTTTTTTTTTTTAAAAAAATATTTTATTTGTTTACTACAGAGAGAAAGAGAGAAAATGAGCACAGGGGCAGAGGGAGGGGGCAGTGGGAGAGATGAAGAAGCAGACTTCCTGCTGAGCAAAGAGTCTGCCCGGATCTTGATCCCAGGACCCTGAGATCATGACCTGAGCCGAAGTCAGATGCTTAACTGGCTGACCTGCCCAGGCGCCTCTGCTTGTAGGAATTGTTCTTAAAACCTCTAGTCTCAGTTTTCGCACTTATAACATAGAGTAGTTCCTATCTTAGAAGGTTGTTGTGAGAATCAAATGAGATCACATATTCACTTTGATTCAACAAACGTTTATAGAGTATTCATTCAGTGCTGGGTCCCGTGCTGAGTTCTGAGTCCTATTTTACCTGGAATCCATAGCCTCTGAGAGAAGCTCTTCTCCAGGTCTAAAGTACATCAGAGTCAAAGAGACCTTGTTAGCAATGTCGACTCTGATGCTTTGGGTTTGCAGAGACCAGGAGATCCCTAGGAGATGTCCATCCCACAGATGCATGGGCCACAGCTTGATTAGTAAGGCTGTAGGGAGATGGTTGGCAGACGAATATTGAGGCAAGGAGGTAAGCGTCGCTATCCTGGCATTCTAAAGGCATGATGGAGGGAGCAGTCAGTGCTGGAGAGAGGAGGAGGTTGGTGAAGCTTCTAGATGTGGATCATCTGTGTCCTGAAGAGCTGAGGCTATTGGTGAGGCAGAAAAGTGGGAAAGGCCTTTGGTCAGAGGAAGCTACATGGGTGTGGACAAGGGCTGGGTCCAACATAAGAGCTAAGAAAGCAGAGGGAGGGGAAGGATGGCATGAGGGGAGGCCAGCGTTTCACTGGGGGCCGGTAGGTCAAGTGTTGGTCCAGTTTGCCAAGCTCAATGCTGAAGCCAACACAGAGTCATGTGGTTTAGTGTAACCATGACATGTTGTGTGTAAAACTGCTTCGAGAACAGCCAAATGCTCTATTTTAGGTAAGTTCCATAACTTAGACTAGATTGTGCTGGAGTATTCCCAGGTAGTAAATGAAAAGAAGAGATCTGTAGCTGAGAGGCAGGCTTATAGACTTCCACAGTTTGGAGACAAACAGCAGGAATTAAATCCTAGGTCCACTAGAAGGATTTTACCTTCTAGTTATATAACCTTGTGAAAATTTATTTACTTTCTGGATCTTAGTTTGCCCATCTATAAGGTGGAGGTAATAACTATCTCAAAAGAATTGTGGAGATGAATCATTTTTTCACTGAAGCACCCTTTAGACAAAGCGTGTGGTTTGGTGCTAACCGGAGGTGTTTGCTAACTTATGATTATTAATAATGTTGATTTTTGAGCTCATACCGATTCTTGCCCAGGAAATAACCCAGCGAATCTGCACAGCCGCCATGTTGATAGACTTCCGAACGCCTGTTCTCCGCATGGCAGAGTGATGGCTGTGTAGACCAGAAGCTCAGTTGGTCTTTGTGGCAGAGATCACCAGTTGAATGATTCAACAGTGCTCTGAGAAATTTTAGAGGGTGTTCTGTAAAGAATGGGGAGGATTTTCTTAAATGTTTAACATAAGAAAGTCAAAGAAATATTTTCTCCCAAGGGGAGGGAAGAGAAAGGACGGAAGATAGAGGACTACCATAGTAACATCCGAGGATTTAGTTCAACAAAACATATTGAATGTATTAGGGGAGGTTTTCCTGACTTAACCAGCTCCAGGTTGGCTGGCTTTTTCTGTGTCCTGCGGCATGCGGTGACCATCTGTAGCAGAGTACCTGTCACATTGTGTCTCTTCCACTGGACTCTGAGCTTCTTAAGGCAGAGACAGTTGTCCTCCTCATTTTTTATTTCCCACGGCCTGGAGCAGGGGCACAACTTTGGCTTTCAGTAAATGGCTTTCATCTTCACAATTATTCTGCGGTGTATGTTGTGCTTGCTAGAAAGGAATGACGTTGGAGGAGGTGGGGCTTAAAGAACTCCATCCCATTTGCTTTGGGGATCTGCAGTGTCCTCTTCAATAAGTGTACCCTGTGCCCTCTTTTAGGTGTTGTTTCTGAGATCCAAGTGCCTGTCTTGAACCTATCTGCATCCACATTTTGTTTCATGCTCATTAGACCAGTCATGTTGGAAAAAGACCTTGTCTCCTCCATAAATCCTGTACCCAGAAACCAGAGGCTGTCTCTGAATCCCATTCTAGGGAATGGGGTCAGTGGGTCTCTGTTGTGTGTAGCTTTCCTGGGAAGGCATCTCCACCTGCCCCTAGAGGAGAGGCACTGGGTGCTCCCTTGGCCTTGAAGCTGATATCACCCTTGCCACTTACCCATCACTGAGACTTATACCATTCCCTTGAGTGCTGTGTTTGGTCAGATAGACGGGCCTCATCTAAGCACCTAGAGTGACACCTTTCCAACGGGAGCTCTGGTTCCAGGCTCTGCCCCTCTTTGTCTGTTTTGTCAGATTAAACTTAGTGGACCAAGACCAAAGCATGATTACATTAAATTAACAGGAATTTCATTGAAAGGAATGCTTTCTAGAACATTCCTCTATTTCAAATGAGGATTTTAAAGCTCAACTCTGCTTAACTATATGCAAAGACAGTGGCATTTAGAGATCAGAAAACATTGTTAAGAAAATGGTAGATTCTTCCTTTCCTAAATTAGGATATCCTGCCTAGTATTGGGGACAGTTAGTAAGATCAAGGGTTTCTAGTCTCTATGGTATTTCTACGAACCAGTGTTATCAGGTATAACTTGATTTCTTTTTTTTTCTAAGATTTTATTTATTTACTTGACAGAGGTCACAAGTAGGCAGAAAGGCAGGCAGAGAGAGAGAGAGAGAGGAGAAAGTAGGCTCCCTGGGAGCAGAGAGCCCGATGTGGGGCTCGATCCCAAGACCCTGAGATCATGACCTGAGCCGAAGGCAGAGGCTTTAACCCACTGAACCACCCCGGCGCCCCTATAACTTGATTTTTTACGACAGCATAAGACTGAAGCCCAAACTTGTGTCAGATTATTTTTATGACTAATTTATTATGGCTCTTTTAATGGCATCATCAACCTACCATCTAGTAAACAGGGAAGATTAGTGACTTTGAAGCAAGTGTTGTCTGTGAAAATAAAATATTTTAGCATGTGAGAGCATATTGAGTAATGAAAAACAATAAGAACATTATACAGCAGGGAAGAAACTTTTAATTGTGCACTGTTGAAGTTCTCTTGAATTTTCTTGAGGTTGGTGGAGAAAGGGAAATTAACATTTATTTGGTATATGCTATATTCTGGTCATTGCATGGACATGATCTCATCCGGTCTTTACAACCGCCAACGAGGCAGGAATTATTCTCCCTATTTTTCAGATAATGAAATGGAGATTAGATAACTAAGGCCCCCAGCTCATCTACAAAGCTGCGGTTGTTCCATTCTTAAAACATTAAGACCAGTGTTTTAATATTTACAGTAGTACTTGGATTAACTTGACTGTGTCGTAGAAATGGATTGTTCTTATTAATTGAAATTTCTTTTCTTTCTTTTTTTTTTTTTAAAGATTTTACTTATTCATTTGAGACAGAAAGATACAGAGAAAGAGAGCATGAGCATGGGGTGAGGCAGAGGGAGAGGGAGTAGCAGACTCCGCACTGAACCAAGGGCTTGATCCCAGGACCTGGAGATCATGACCTGAGCTGAAGGCAGACGCTCAACCATCTGAGCCACCCAGGTGCCCCCGAAATTTCTAACTAATTGAAGGCCATGAAAATACTCTATTTTTTTTACCTTTAAAAAGATATTTTAAAATTATACTGGTGTGTTTTGCTATCTCTTAAAGTATATATGCATAATTTAATATTTGAAATTTTTATTATTGAAAATCTTTCATTCCTTTACATTCATTATTATGAACATTAGTTTCAGTAAACTAGTGCTTAAAAAACTCACTGAGGGGGCGCCTCAGTGGCTCAATGGTTTAAACATCTGCCTTCAGCTCAGGTCATGATCCCAGCATCCTGGCACTGAGCCTAGTATTGGGCTCCCTGCTCAGCGGAAGCCTGCTTTTCCTTCTCTCTCTGCCTGGTGCTCCCCATGTGTGCATTCTCTTTTTCCGTCAAATAAATAAATAAAATCTTTAAAAAAAAAAAAAAGCTCAGTGAAAGGGTGCCAGGATTATGCACTTGGGTAAGCGTCCAAGTCTTAGTTTCCACTCTGGTGGTGCTCTCAGGGTCCTGGGATCGGCCCATGGGCCCACGTCGAGCTCTGTGCTCAGTATGGAATCTGCTTGAGATTCTTTCTCCCTCTCCTTCTGCCCCTGCCCCTGCTTGTTCTCTTTATGTCTCTCTAAAATAGATAAGTAAATCTTAAAAAAAAAAAACAAAACAAAACTCACTGAAATTTAGTTTCAGTCACTCATTTAACAGATGAACAAATAGGGACATGGAGGAGTGAAGAGACTTTGCTCAGGGTCCCCGTGTTTCTTTTTAGAGGGGAAATGTGCATGTGATTATAGAATTCTCTTCTGAAGATAACATATGCCTGACAGTAGCTAGTACATGAGTCTTGATATCAACTTATTTTCCTTCTTCTCTTCACGGCAGCATTTAAAAATAAATGGTTTGCTTAACAGAGAGCTCTGTTTTTCAAGGTTTTGCTATATTCAGAAATTACCCTTCACTTATCTGATTCTGCCAAATATACCAGACAGACAAGGGTGAGAACGGATAGAGATTATAACACTTGTGGGTCCTGATTCTGAATGGATGTAACATAGTCTATAGTTGTTAGTTTCCTGAATAGGAGCAAAGTAGCTGTTAGTATATTGTGATATTTAAGTTTAGAATTTTGAAAGAGTCAAAAATTAACTTTCTTCTGTGCATAACTTTCTATTTCTGATCAGGGAGCGAAGGGATTTATTTGCCCCACATCTAGATTTGTCTGTTGGCCAGAAAACTGAATTTGCTCTGAACAGCTCCTCTCCCTTCTGAGACCCCAGGATCCCTAGCACATTACACTTGACGTATTAAGCATTGTGCTGGGCACATGAGGGGTGCAAAAACTCACATGCCATGCTGTCAAAGAATTTATAACCTTCAAGTCTTCAACTAAGCATAGATTAGACTGTAAGAAAAAAAATGCCTGTAATAGGGGCATGTGCGGGGTGTTCAGGGGGAAGGACAAATCTACCCGAGGCCCTGTGTTGGAGGTGTGAGTGGAGGGAACCACAGAAGAGGATCAGAGAGCAGTCAGTAGTGGAGTTGGTTGGATAGGGAAGAGGGGCTGAAAATAACATTTCGAAGGCACAGAGATGTGAAAGGGTCCGGGTAATAATTCCAGCTTGATGGTATTGAAGAAGTGTAGAAGGAGGCAGTGGGGAGTGATGAAGAGGGAAGGTTGGGATCAGAAGGTGGAGCATCTCAAATCCCATGCTAAACTGTTCAGAACATTCTAAAGGCAACTGGCAGCTGTTAGTATATCTGAGATGGGGACTATGTCCTGGCATGCGTCTTACTAAAGTAATGATTTCTATTTAGTAAGAAAATGACTGCCTTAGTGACTAAAAAATGTATACAAGAAACAATGGAATGAAAAAAGGAAAGCTTTGAGAAGACAAAGAACCTTTACCAGTGGAATGCTGAAAGGCTGGAGAAAAGCAGAATTTGAGACCCACCTCTATACAGGATCTATAAGACTAAGGGACTGATCCCAGGGAATATGAGAGAGGCCAAGGTCAAAGTACATTGAATAATTAGGAGTCATAGGACTAGCGATGGTGGTAGTGGTAACTGAGAAACACAAGGGCAGGAAAAAAGAAAGCTACAGAATGAAATTGAAGTTTCTTACTACACTTGGAAAGGTGGGTGATTGTATCAGCGAGCTCATACTGCATAACTAACCATCCCCAAATTTCATGACAAAACAAGAACTATGTATTAATTACACTCACAAGTTTACGTGTTGTCGGGGTAGTGCATCAGGTCTCACCTGTTCTCACTCATGGGTCTGCCATCTGCAGACCAGTTGCCTGGTGCCAGGTTGGTATGGGATAGTCTCAGCTGAGATGACTCTTCTTTAGCTGTTTTCCATCATCGAGCAGATCAGCTCAGGCTAATTTTCATGACAGCAAGGCAGAATTCCCAGACATGTGTAGCCTCTTGAGATCTAGTCTCATTACTGCATTCTTCTGGCAAAAGCAAGTCACAAGGCTAGTCCAACTTCAAGGGGTCAAGCTGCAGATTTTCATTTCATGGAGGGTAGATATAGGGATGAGTGAAGAATGGGGCTCTTATTTTAACCCATTTGCTGCAGTGATTCTGACCATCGTGATGATTAAGCAGTTATCACAGGAATTTAAAATTGCATTCCATTAATTGTATTCATCTGTTCCCAATGAAGATTAAAATGAACACTTTTGTCACGTAAACATAAAAATGTTGGTATTTATTGAAACTTCTCTTTAAAAAAAAAAAGATTTTATTTATTTATTTGACAGAGATCACAAGTAGGCAGAGAGGCAGGGAGAAAAAGAGGGGGAAGCAGACTCCCTGCTGAGCGGAGAGCCCAATGTGGGGCTCGATCCCAGGACCCTGAGATCATGACCTGAGCTGAAGGCAGAGGCTTAACCCACTGAGCCACCCAGGTGCCCTCATTTTTTTTTTAAATTACAGAAATATTATTCTGGCTTCCCTTTGCTTGGTTCATGTGGCTTCCTCTTTCTGCATTTAACTTTATTCAAAGGCATTGGTAGAGTTTTCCCCTTTTATTTAAAATTACCCACAGAAACATAATAGGTAAGTATACAACCAAGACTGCAAGCATCAACTCCATTCTTGGCCACCACGTCCCCCAAAGCACCCGTGAAATAAAAAGAATGCAACTAAATGAATAAGTGTGCACTCATTATCTCCAGAAGCCCTTTGTTTCACGTGCCTTCAAAACTGCATGGGCTGCTTTCTAAGATGTCACTCTTAGCAAAGGTGTGCTTGTCTCTGTAATTCTTCTGTATCCTTCTTATTAATGATGTTTTGCTAGCCCCATGCAGAGACTGAATAATTTTCCCAGAAAAGACCACACACAGTGAAAATATTAAGCCTATCCAGTGGACTTGAATGTGTACCTTATGAAGGGGAATATTTATGTAAAATAGACACTTGGGAAGCAGTTATTATTAATCACAGGCCCTTTCATCACAGCTTTTGATCTTTTGCAAGCACCAATACTCACCACTGCTGGTCCTGTTGGTGACAATGGGATAGCCCAGCAATGGTGTCAACGCCATTAAGAACAAAGGGACTTTTTGAAAAATATTCAGTTTACCAATTACTGTCATTAAACATAGTCTTTGAATGTGATGATGTGTGTTCCTCTTGGTTCATAGATTCCCTCCTTATATGAATGCTGGCCCCTGGATCTGACAGGCTTCAAGGGTCCATGTGTAAGCTGGCTTGTTGACATTGGGGTTAAGTTACCCATGTGTATAATTTATTTTGATCAAAAAAAATTTGTGAAGGAGATAATCTCATGCTGTTTCTGACCCATGAAGGGAACTGTAGCCAACACAGAGGGTACTGGCTTTTAGAATTTTATCTTCTCATGACTTTCTTCTGATGTTTGAAGAGTTGCTCTGTCCTGCAGAAAGCCCAGGCCAACTATATTTAGCGAATTCGCAGATATTAAGGACATTGACCAGGATATTCTGAGTCATTATTAGGTAGAAACTTCTAAGTACAGAGGCTCTCATTACATTAGTAGCTAAAAATTTAAAAGTCTAAAAATATTACTTTTTATCTATGTCTTAAGCACATTCTTTAATGTGTCAAAACTGACTTTGGGGAACAGAGTTGGGGATAGGCAGTGATGGAAAAGAAAATGCCAGAAATAGAGACTGAATTTCCCCTTAGAAAAAAATAAGTCAAAGACCTGCATAAAGGGAGAGACAAAATATGCCCTTGGTTGTTGGAAGAGTCCGTATTGTTAAGATGCCTGTTCTCCCCCAGTTGACCTATAGATCCAGTGCATTCCTAATCAAATTCCCAGCTGGAATTCTTGTAGATTTTGGGGAGTTGATTCAAAAATCTAAATGGGAAGTAAGGGTTCTAGATAGCCAAAATAATTTGAGAAGAAAGACCAAAGTTGGAAGACTCACACTGTTTGATTTCTAGCTTTAGTAGAAAGTGGCGTCAATTAAGTCAGTGTGATTGGATTGGTCAGAAGATACCACATAGGTGAATGCAATAGTCCAAACAGCCCAGAACTACATGCATACATATGAGAGAACAGATGACAACCACAGAGTAATAGGTTAGCATTAGGTAAACTGAGTAAGTGGTATGTAGATGTTCTATGTACTCGTCTTATTCTTGCACATTTTCCCTGTGTTTGACACTTTTCAAGAGTAAAAAAAAATTCTATTTTGCTATTAGAAAAATCTAACATGCTTTAAGAAAGTTTACAAGAATAAAATGATTTGGTTTTGGAACATTTCTCTTAAATAGGCAATTAAATTTCCCTCTGCATGTGCCTTTTATAAAGCCCATCGTTAATATAATAAGCACATGTAAACTGAATTTATCTTATTCCTAAAATGATAATAAATACACCCAGAGGTAGTTAACAGCTTTATAAATTGTGTCTGGACACATTTATAATGTAATGCATGTTGCTGCATTACCTCTTACATTTATTCAAAAATGTTTAAAAAGTGGAATAACACCACTTCGGTTTTGAAAAATATTCAAGAAATGTCTCTATTCACTGTTTCACTAGTTTAGCTAATTTGAGTTTAGTAGGAATGAATTTAAGACCAGTTCCTTGGACAGACTCTCTGCATAGAGAAGTACCTGGCCACAGACCGCACCGCCCATCTTAGTCTAAATGCTTATTATTGGTGGATTAAATGGTTCAGCAAGTCGATTTTGATCTCTTTTTGTGCTCAAGGACTGGGCTAGGTATTGGGGACAGAAAGATGAATGGAGCAATTGGTGGGTGAAACAGATATAAGAAGATAGGCAGACAAAGACACAGAGGCAATGTGTTGGACACCGTGGAATGAAATATCACTCAGCCATGGGAGAAGAGTAAAGAGCACTTGGAAATGTTTCCCAGAAAACAAGGAAATTAAAGTTGAAGAACTAGTCGGAATTAGCTAGGGCAGTGGGATGGGGAGAACAGAATGGTAGGAAGGAGCAGTAGGAACCGAAGTGTAGAGGTGGAAAAATCACAGAATTTGTGGCGGAAGCTACTACATGGCTTCATGCTTGTAGGCAGAAAGAGGCAGGAGATGGTGTTGTATAAAGCTGGAATGGCGGGCAGAGTCAGAGTACAGAAGGATTCATAAGCCATGCTAAAGATGTTTAGCACCAAAAGCTGTAGGAGACCACAGAACGGTGCCTGGTAGGGAAGCGACATTGTTGGATTTGCAGCTCTGGATTGGAAAGTAACAAGATTTAAAGCTCAGTGCTTCGGTGGGAGGTTTTTATGGGAAGTCAAGGAGGGGGAGGACAAGTCTTGAAATAGAGAAGTGGAGGGAGAGAGAGGACAAAATGAAATAAAGGAGATAGACTGGAGTCAAAAGAGGCTGTATCTGGAGGAGAAGGCATAGATTAGTGGAGCAATCTTGGGAACCACTGGATTATTGGTTCTCAAGTTAGGAATCTTCTTGAGTGCTCATTAAAAATGCCAGTTCCTGGGGCATCTGGGTAGCTCAGTCACATCCAACTCTTGTTTCAGCTCAGGTCCTGATTTCAGGGTTCTAGGACCAAACCCCACATTGGGCTCCCCACTCAGCAGGAAGTCTGCTAGAGAGTCTCTTCTTCTGCCCCTCCCCGCACTTGCTTGCAAGCATGTGCTCTGTCCCTCCCCTTCTCTTAAATAAATAAATAAATCTTTTAAAAATGCAGATTCTTATGCCCTAAGATTTTTTTTTTTTAAAGATTTTTATTTATTTGACAGGCAGAGCTCACAAGTAGGCAGAGAGGCAGGCAGAGCGGGGGGTGGGGGGGGGCGGGCGGAGCAGGCTCCCCGCTGAGCAGAGAGCCCAATGCAGGGCTCCGATCCCAGGACCCTGAGATCATGACCTGAGCTGAAGGCAGAGGCTTTAACCCACTGAGCCACCCAGGCGCTCCTCTTATGCCCTAAGATTAACTGAGTTTCAGTTTCTAGGAGTCAGCTCAGGAATCTACATTTTTTATAAAGACTAGAAGTGATTTCTAATGCTGGTGAGACCATAGACCACATTAAAAAAAATAAAACAAAACCCTGGTCTGGATGAAGGGTGATCTCTAGAGGTATCCAGACATGGATTACCAGCTCGTCATCTGGTTTCCATTTTCTTATCTGTAATCTCATCATAAGATTTCATAGTCGAATAGCTAATATTTATTGTGGGCTTATTATGGGCTAGGCTCTGTCTAATCAGGCTTTTCACACGCTGTCCCTGACCTGTGTGACATTTATGTCATCAGTTATGCAGAAATGCTAATGCTAATCCATTTACAGTATATTATTTTATTAAAGATTTTCCAGACTTCTTTTTTTAAAGATTTTATTTATTTATTTGACAGACAGAGATCACAAGTAGGCAGGGAAGCAGGCAGAGAGAGAGGAAGGGAAGCAGTCTTCCCTCCGAGCAGAGAGCCCGATGTGGGGCTCGATCCCAGGACCCTGGGATCATGACCTCAGCCGAAGGCAGAGGCTTAACTCACTGAGCCACCCAGGCGCCCCAAGGATTTTCCAGACTTTAGGTGTACCTGGGTGGCTCAGTGGGTTAAAGCCTCTGCCTTTGGCTCAGGTCATGATCTCAGGCTCTTGGGATTGAGCCCCACATCGGGCTCTCTGCTCAGCAGGGAGCCTACTTCCCCCCTCTCTTTGCCTGCCTCTCTGCCTACTTGTGATTTCTGTCAAATAAATAAATAAAGTCTTAAAAAAAAAGGTTTTCCAGACTTTATAAAGTAGGTACTATTATTATTCCCATCGTCAAAGTGATGGAACTGAGAGAGGGTAGTAACTTGCCAAAGATCCCAGAGATAATAAATAGATTCATGCCTCTCTATAATTACACCAGTCAGAGTCACGGAGTGTCTGCATGGTGGACAGTTCTGGAGGGTGTGAGGTCTGGCATCCTGACACTCAAGTGCTGGAACCTTTTTGGAAGGTATAGGCTGGTGGCAGGTGCCGAGGAAGCACTAGGAAGTGACAGTCCAAGCAGAAATGACACTCTGCGCTGTGTGTGTATGTCCATTGTTACCCTGTTTTTAGAAGAAGGCTTTGCATATTTTTTAGTGCTAGTTCATTCATTCATTTCACCCGTTATATATATATATATGTATATATATATATATGTTTCAGCTCAATAAATTTTTATTGTGTAAATACCACATATCATATACCCTCCAGGTGAAGATAAAGAATATTCCCGGCACCCCTGGAGGCTTGCTGATCTCTTCTTCCATTCAACATTCCCCCCACCCCCTGCCCCTGGTAACTTGTTCCCTGCATTTTAAATGGGCATCTACTATGTGTCAAGTGCTATCCTAGACATTGGAGCAGATACAGTGATGAATAAGGTGATCTGTGCTTTCTAGTAGATTCAAGCTCAGATGGAGATAAACAGATAAATAATGGGAGCACTACTCCAATTCATGTATGTAACCGGGGCAGCGAGAGAGATGATGATCCACACAAGCTGGAGTAGTTAGAAAAGGCTGTGCAGGGCACCTGGGTGGCTCAGTCAGGTAGCCATCTGCCTTCAGCTCAGGTCATGATCTCAGGGACCTGGGATGGAGTCCCACATCAGGCTACCTGCTCAGTAAGGGGTGTGTCTTCTCTCCCTCTACTCCTCTGCTCTGCTTCTGATCTCTCTCTCTCTCTCTCTAAAAAAAAAAAATAAAATATTTATTAAAAAAAAAAAAGAAAGAAAGAAAAAGGCTGTGCATTAGAGGTGAGAATTTAGCTGGACTTTGAAAGATAACCGATAGGATTTGGAGAGGCAGAGTTAGATCAGGAGGCCTCCAGATAAGGAGAACACCAGGAGGTAAGGCTCAGAGGCAGGAGCATTGTGGCGGTGGGTTGTAGAGGGTATAAAATCCTCGTGACTGTATAACTGATGACATAAATGTCACACAGGTCGGGGACAGCGTGTGGAGAGCCTTGAATACCAGAATGATGAAACATACCTTCAAAATTTAATTTGTTAGTTTTTCTTCTGTCCAGAATTTTCCGTCAAGGCCAAACGTCAAAGAATGGCAGGATTTGGTTTGTGTTCAAGCTGTGTCTCCTGCAGCCACCAAACCAGACTCCCCCAGCGTGGTTGTCCATGTGACCCCTCTCCTCTGCAATAGCCCAGCTGGAGAGGGGAGACGGAGGGTGGTCTTAGGAGTGCCTCCTTACTAATCTTGGCTGATTGGCTCAATTTGTAGAGAAAGTATACATCCAGGGTAACTGGGCGACGGTACTTGCTAAGTATTAGCCATTCTTGTTTCACTTTAATCTTTTATTCAGCACTGAAATGCTGAAGTGTGTATTTAATGTCTCTCCCTGTTCATTTGTGTCTAATGTTTGGTTGAAAAAAAAATTGTAAATGCTTTTGTTTACTTTCTGCTAGGCTGTCCTTTATCTGAGTTAATGAAAGAGGTGATCTCAAGTTAGCTAAACAGAGATTGGGCAATTTAAAATACTTTGAAAGGAGTGTAACTTTATGATTTCTCCGTTAAAAGATTGTTTTTCAACTTTCAGGTGCATATTGACCAGTGGAAGCTGATTTTGCAGAAGGATGCAAATGCTTTACAATGATGATATTGTTAACCCAAAACACTCCCCATGGGTGAAAACTTACTGTATTAAGTAGATTATATATATATCCCCAATGATTTTATTTCTCATCAAAAAGCCCCTTCTACTGGGTTAGAGCAGAAATAAATCTCCCTTCCTGTCAATACATTTACATAAATTTCAGGGCACAGATTATTGTGGGAGTACAATAGTGTTTCTAATAATATATATATTATATGTCCTGGGTGAATACCATGCTTAGAAGCAGATATTTTAAAGGCAAATAATGTTTCTATAAACAACTTTCTCATAAGACTTAGCAGTAGTAATTTCATTCTTCTGTCTTTCCTTATGTCAGTCAATTTAAATTGAGAATGCCAAAATAATACATAGAATTAATTAGAAGACTGTAATGTATTTTTTCACAAGTCTCCTCTTTAACTGCCCAGTTTGAACCATAAAGTATATTCTCATGAAAAATGTGGTCCTATATATAGCTTTGTATTTTATTTCAACTACTTTTATGATCTTGAAACTTGGCAGGGAATCTACTCCTCCACCCCTGCCCGCCCCCCATTTCCAAAGAATTTATAGGCTATCGTAACTCTGTAGGTTTTTTCCCCTAAACATTGGAACCATGATTTAGGTTTTTTTTTTATTAATAGAGAATCTATATAACATGAATTTTCTCTCAGTTTTTACTCATCATCCCGATGAAACTCCTTTAGGAACTAAATCTATTTGAACTTCATGACATGCCATATTCTATAAAGGTTTATTACATGCAGTTTTTTTTTTTAAGATTTTATTTATTTGACAGACAGAGATCACAAGTAGGCAGAGAGGCAGGCAGAGAGAGAGGAGGAAGCAGGCTCCCCACTGAGCAGAGAGCCCGATGCGGGGCTCGATCCCAGGACCCTGGGACCATGACCTGAGCCGAAGGCAGAGGCTTTAACCCACTGAGCCACCCAAGCGCCCCGATTACATGCAGTTTTAAGGGCAGAGCCCAAAGGTGGACAGACTAAAGCTTTCCATTATAGGTAAACTTTTAAGAGGCATCCGTCTGAACCAATGGTGTAACTTAATTAATTCTCTCAATATTTTTTCCTGGTTTCTGTATTTCTAATGTCATCTCGAAAAGATATCTGAGCCTGTGGGGATCATTCTTTCTCAAAGGACTGCTCATTTATGAGCAACCTGACAGACAGACCCATCTGTTGTATTTGAACCTGTACCTACTTGGGGAGAGATACCGATCTCACCTGTGCTGTGTGCAGGTAGTCTATCCACTGATGGTGGTTTACCCAGATTCACCGGGAAACCGTGTCTACTCTCCCCACACCACTGGGCCCACACAGTATATTATACAGGGAAATTCCGATTTGCTGCGTAGCCAGTGTACCAAGCACTTGGAGGAGTGAGTTTGGTTGCAGTGCCATAATGAAGTGAAGGGTCCAGTGACCATTCCACTTGTCTTCTAAAGCTGGCCAAGGGTTAATCCATTCGACAGCCAGAGATCCCTGGTTGGGTTTGGCCCGTAGACTAGGGAGAACCTTCTCAGAGGTGAATTGTCTTCTGATACGGTTATTTTACTTTATAGGAACATTGATTTGTTTTGTTCTGTTTTTAATGAGATCTCTGAGTCACATGATAGAGAAAAGACTAGCTGTGTAGGAAACCGTTTGCCAGATATAATGGATCTCAAAGGAGAAATATATACAGCTGCTGGTCCACATGCGAACGAAGAAAGAACTAAAATGCCAAGGTAATGCCGTGTTGTATATTGTGGCCAAGGATTGTTTTGCTTATGAGCCCAGCATCTGTTTGTAAATGAAGGGGGTGGGTACATCGGGGTCAGCAAACTACAGCCTATAGGCTCCTGTGTTTGTGAATGAAAGTGTTGAAACATAGCAACACACACTTATTTATGTATTGTCCGTGTTTACCTTTGTGCCACCACAGTAAAGTTGAGTAAAAGCAACCATGTCTGTATGGTCTGCGAAACCTAAAATACTCTTTTGCACTTTGCAGAAGTTTTCCAGTCCTTGGGATAGATAAATAACCATGTGGCAGATGACTAGATCACATTTTACATACAGATATTTTAAAGTAAATTGCAGATTTCCTTGCATTCTTCCTCTAATTTCTTCAGTGGATACCTCAAAAAAAATTTTCTATATAGCCAATTTAAAATTATCATGCCTCACAAAGTTAATAGTAATTCCTTAATGTAATTTGATACCAGTTCATACAAAAAAATTCTGAATTGTTTCTAAAATATCATTTACAACTTTTTTCCCAAGCTAGGAGGCAATTGGAACTATACCTTGCATCTGATGTTTGTGTCTCTCAAGTCCCTTTCAACTCAAGCTATGTCCCTTTTTTCATGACACTGACTTTCTGAAAAGGCCATGTTAGAGTCCAGTAGGATGGATGTCTCACCTTCTGCAACATATCTGATTGCTTTTGAGGGCTATCAACTATTATGCTCCTGTCTGCCCTGGATTTACTGTCAGCTGAAGGCTCTCTGCTGAATTCAGGTTAAACATGGTTGTCCAGCAAACATAAGAAGTGATCCCCGGGCACCTGGTTGGCTCAGTGGGTTAAACCTCTGCCTTCAGCTCAGGTCATGGTCTCAGGGTCCTGTAATCAAGCCTCGAATCAGGCTTTCTGCTCAGCGGGGAGCCTGCTTCCCCATCTCTCTGCCTGCTTGTGATTTCTTTCTCTGTCAAATAAATAAATAAATAAATCTTAAAAAAAATAAAAAAGAAGTGATCTCAAATCTGCGTTGGATCTGAAAACTTGTACCATCATTAGTCACACTGAGATTGACCATCAGCTTAGCCAAGAAGTTATGTTAAAAATACGAAAAATCAGGGTGCCTGGGTGGCTCAGTGGGTTACAACCTCTGCCTTCGGCTCAGGTCATGATCCCAGGGTCCTGGAATCAAGCCCCGAATCGGGCTTTCTGCTCCTCAGAGAGCCTGCTTCCTCCTCTCTGCCTGCCTCTGTGACTACTTGTGATCTCTGTCTGTCAAACAAATAAATAAAATCTTTAAAAAAAATACGAAAAATGGTGCCTAAGAAGTCAAAAACATAGTACAAGAAGCAAAGAGTTAGAAATGGACCTTGCAACCCACCACTGATTTCCTGCTCTCTGTATTGTTCTGGGCTCTCAGTATGGTCACCTAACCTTGACTCTCCATTGCCTTTTTTTAAAATTCAGTTTTTAATTTTACTTCCAGTAGAGTTAACATAATTCATTGCTTTTCAGAGTGGTTTGGTCCCTGGATCCCATTCTGAATCAGTGAAATTCTTTGGTGATGGTTTAGTAGAGTGGGCGTCACCGTATTTTCTTGGTAGCTGTGTCTTGTTTGGGTTCGGAGTTGTTGAGGATTTTGCTTTTGTGCCATTTCTTCCTTTGTTTTTAAGTGAAGTAATACGAGAGAAAAACAACAAAATGAATAAAGATTGTAAAGACTGGTAATGAGATGTGAAGGAAGTTGAAAGGAGTTGTGATTGAGAAGATTTAAATAGATAAAGAGGGAAACCCAAGCTCTAAGTTAACGATTGCTTTTAAGTAATTATAACTATTTAAAAATTTCCATGCGTTTCAAGGCATTGAAGTTTCGTAACGTGGAAAATGGTAGAGGCTCCTTCTCTGGCACGAAATAAACCGGACGTAGAAGGATAAAGCTGCCTGAGGCTGAACGAGCTAGAACCTGTGACCTTTGATGCGGGACTAACATTGTCTCAGTCCAAGTTTTCCATTTCTCCTTATAACTCGTGTTTCTTTGGTTCATGGACTTGTGTTTTATGGCCCAGGTCCGGTATTTTGTGCATCTTAGCTAAAGTCACGTAATATTGTTTGGTGTGTCCCGTGACTTAATCTGTCCCATTATTTTTAGGCAAGAATGCATTTATGGGTCTTGCAAGAGGAGGGATAGAGTGTGAGGTAGAAAGACACTGCAGAGAACAGTGAATGAACTTTTAAAGTTCCCAAGGGGCTCCCATTAGCAGGAAGACAGTTAATCAAAATGACAGATGCAGAGATAGAAGCCTGTCAGAGGGAACATGCTGAATAGCCTTGTAATGACCTCAAGGAAGTATCTGAGCTTCTCTTGGATATTGGATGTATTAGAATAGGTGTGAAGAGGAGATGGCTAAAGATAAGGTGTTGAAAAATAACCATGGTTCATTGTTTTAGGATAAGTGACTGCCAAAGAAGAAACTGTCTGTCACCTGCCCATAAAGTCCTAAGTAGACAAAAAATAAATCAGAACTGGATTCATTACTGATTGATTCACTACTGTACTAGTTTAAGTAGAATGTGAACTTCACTCTGTTGGTTGAGCCTGCAAGAGAGCAGAGTTGGGGGAGGGAGGGAAATGCTGGTGAAGGTTAAAAAGAGAGAGATTGGGAGAAGGTGGAAAGAGCTACTAGACTGGGCCTAGGTCTGATGCCTGTGAAAGAGAAAAGGAAGGATGAAGGGTTAGATGGGGAGAGCTTCAGACTTCAGTAGGGTTCTGAGAAGACCTCATCGAGGCCAGGGGGGAATTGTCCATGAGAAGAGTACTGAACTGGATAAAAATGCATAGACTTAGTATTATCCTCACAGTGCTCAATCATTGGCTGGGAGAATCTTGGGGAGCTACGGCTCTGGCATTAGGGCAGAGGGGCCAAGGATGGCAGTTGGTATCCTCTGTTGACCTTGCTCCCCTGTGAGAGTTGCAACCCCGTGGCTGTCACAGACAGGATTGTCCACAGAAGCTACCTCTGTCACTCCTTCCTCTCTTCACTCGTGGTTTCTGTGTTCTTGTAGGATTGCTTCGTTGTATAATTTAACAAAGAGAATGACACTTTGCGATGCATGTTTCTTTAGCATTTTAGAGATTCCTTCTGTTTTGATAGTGAAAGTTACTACTTTCTGCTTGTGAACTTAGGGCTGTGATCTGACGAACCGGTAGATCTTGGGCTAACTGGATAATCTATAAAGAGAGCAGGGAGATTACTGTGTCTCATTTTTCCTTTCCTACATAGTGTCAAGGAGGGCTGATGTAGGTCATCAATTAATGCTTTGTGAATGGCTGAGTAAATTTATTCTGACCTCTACTTACTTGAGTTATTTATTTAGAATGTTAATGGTCTCTGTCTCACCTAGCCCCTTCTTTCTTGCATCCTGACCTTAATTGTTTATTCAGTGTAATGACTGAGAACAGGTGATTGTGACTCAAAGGAAGAGATGAAATCACAGCAGAAGAAAGGTGTTTTTGTCTCTAGCAAAGCTTCAGTTTAATTCCTTATTTGCTTCAGTTTAGCCATAAAATATAACCATGTACCTGTCTGTGTAGGTCGACTTCAACCAGGTAAAAATTGATAGCCAGTAACACACAGTGTGTGTACTACCCCTGAGTTCATACAGTGACCTGATCAAGTGCCTGATACTCCCATTAAGTGATATTTAATGACCTTCTTTCCCTATTAATATAGCTGAAACATATCTCCCTTTCTGTTCTTTGAAGTGTTTACTTAAATTTCTTCCACCAAAAGATGCATTTTCATTTTTACAGTGCCAACTAAATCTTTAAAGGAAGACAGGTGATCACTGGAGTCACCTAGCCACTGCTGTATTGAGCTCTGACCCAAGAGAAGGGGCCAAGAGAGGTCTACAGAATGTAGTGGGTGATGATGTAGATTATAGTAGTGTTATGAGCTGATTATGTCCCTCAAAAAGATCTGTTGAGGTCAACCCCAGGTGCCTGTGAATGTGACCTTGTTTGGAAATAGGATCTTTACAATGTAACCATATATCTTTGAAGTTAAGATGAGGTCATCCTGGACTAAAGTGAACCCTAATCCAAATATGACTGATGTCCTTATAAGAAAAGGGAAATTTGGGTAGACACATGCCCAGAAAATGCCATGTGACCATGGAGACAGACATTACAGTTATGCTGCCACAAGCCAAGAACTGCCTGGGGCTACCAGAAGCTGGAAGAGGAAAAGAAAGAAACCCTCCCCTAGAGGTTTGGTAGAGAGCATGGTCCTGCCAGCATCTTAATTTCAGATTTCTAGCTTCCAGAACTATGAGAGACCATACTTCTGTTGTTTAAGACACTCAGTTTGCAGTATTTGTTATGTGAAATTCACGCATGGGTATGGTTCACAGTTATAAGTGAGGTGGGAGATCTAGGCTTCCAAGTATGGAATGAAAAAGTCACAGGGATAAAAGGTAGGGCCCGGGAATACAGTCAGTGGTACTGCAGTAGTGATGTGTGATGACAGATGCAGCTACACTTGCAGGGAGCACAACAGAATGCATTGAGTTGTCACATCACTGTGTTGTATAACCTGAAACTAAGGGAATGTGTGTCAGCTCAATTCAAATACCAAAAAAAAAAAAAAAAAAAAAAAAAATGTTTTAAAGAAGCAAGCAGAAAGGAAAGGAAAGTGAATCTGTCATTAAATGGCTTTTTAAGACAGTTAAAAAAAAGTATCAAGAGCATCTCTTGCTATATTTTCCCCCACCTACCCAGGTCTCCTCTAGAGGACATCTACTCTTACCACTTTCTTGGGCATCATTCTGAAAGTGTGTAATGCATTTATATGCATATAAGAATATCTACTTTCCTTTCCCATCTCCTTTCAAAAGAGGACAGCATGCTCTTTACACATTTTGAACCCTGTTTATTATTTATAATATAACTTTGAAATCTTTGCATCTCAACACTTACAGAGCTACTTTGTTATAAGAAAATTTAAATTTGACTTACTATATGGAATTCTTTGTTTATGAAACCCAGTAATTATTTCTGTTACTATTCCTTGTTAGTACAGCACACAGTGATATGTGAAATGCTCAATACAACCTGTTTTGAAATTTTTCATGGGCTACGCCCTGTACAAGGTGATTTAATATTTTTTTTAACTTGAGTGGAGGTAGGATTATTAACAAGAAAGCTTCTATTTCCTTGGCCTAAAGCACATCAAGTAAATGTTTACTATTAGAACAGGATCAAGTTCCATTTCAACTGTAGGCTCCTGAGAAGAATTTTTTAAAAATAGAAATTTTTATGGTCATGACTTCTGCCAAACTGCCTCAAGGTTAGTTATATGTTAAAAGTCTTATCTCTTGTCTTTTACTTGTCATTACTGAAAAAACATTACTTTGGTGCCATAAATCTGAGTTTTCTTTGTACAGAATTTATGCTCAGAGCCTGGTTTTGATTCTTCTGAAAGTTCTTAACTAGGATTAAAGCAAGGGTACATATATATTTTATACTAAGATTGTGAGTCAATTTTTAAAAAAATATTTTATTTATTTATTTGAGAGAGAGACATAGAGACATAGAGAGTATGATTTGGGGGAGGGTCAGAGGGAAAGGGAGAAGCAAGCTTCCCGCTGAGCAGGGAGCCCAACTTGGGGCTCAATTCCAGGACTCTAAGATCATGACCTGAACCAAAGGCAGACACCCAGGTGCCCTGTCAGCCAATTATATATACAACCCACTGTGCCATCCTAAGATTACTATGATGATAACTACCATCCTCGGTTCGAATATGGATTCTTCACTGGAAACTTGACAGCCAAGAATTGGAAGAATGTGGAATGTTGCTTGTGACCTCAAAGAAGTGGGGAACTATCCATGGCATTATTGTCCTCCTTCAGACATGGAAAAGAAAGACCATATGTCTTCCAGTCTGCTGTAGACATCAGGTAAATAGACCAGTACTTCTGAAAGCACATCCAAACATCCCTATTCTTGGTAGAAACTCCAACAATTGGAGTCCCTTCAGCTTTAACTATCTCTTCCAGAGCTATGTGGTGGCCCAGATTGATAGTTTTCCAACAGCACCATAGCAGGGAGCCAAGTTCTGCCTGGTCAATGGATGTAGGTAGAAGTGATGTGGGGTACTTCCAGGCCTTTGAAAGGAATGGGTGTATATGCCTTTCTTGTTTCATTCACTCTGCTCAGGTATGCAGGTGATGGTGGGATCTGGAGCTGCCACCTTGGGCTCAAGAGGAAAGCCACGTGTTAAGGATGGCAGTCACCCTCCCACTGTAGAACATTCCTCAAGGGAGAAATAAACCACTATCTTGTTTCATATATATATATATATATATATATATTTTGGAGGTCCTCTTTGTTTCAGCATCTTAGATTGTTCCCTAATTAGTACACCCATATTCCCAGTTATTGGTGAAACAAAACCTAGGCTGCCTACATCTCTTACCTATCTTCTGTGTATTGAACGTTCAAATTAGCAGTGTTGGAGCAGCCTAGATTCCAAAAGAACAAGTCTCATTTCCTTTTAATTTTGTGTCTTAGAAGTGTCTGCGACTTAGAAGTGTCTGCAAAATGAGACTAGTTAGTATTGAGTTGATTATAGTGATATTTTCCAAGCTGTTTTTCAGGAAGCCTGTATTTTTTTTTTAAACATTTTATTTATTTATTTGACAGAGAGGGCTATCACAAGTAGGCAGAGAGACAGGCAGAGAGAGAGGGGAAGCAGGCTCTCTGCTGAGCAGAGAGCCCGATGTGGGGCTCGATCCCAGGACCCTGAGATCATGACCTGAGCTGAAGGCAGAGGCTTAACCCACTGAGCCACCCAGGCACCTCAGGAAGCCTGTATTAATGGGTTATGGATTCAGTACCAAATTCCGCTGTGCAGGACGGGTTCCCCCACACCGACAAGCAATTCTCCAACACCAGCTGAGTGTCCTACAGTTCATTTACATTCTGACACTACTTACTCAGAGATAGCTTTGGTTTCCATAGGTAAAAGGCTCAGTCCTGCAAGCCTGCCCTCCACTGCAGATGCCAATCACAAGCTTCGGTTGTTCCCCATGCTTCTGACTGACCGCATAGAAATCAGATGTCCCCATGGCCCCCTCCTTGAGTTTGATTAATTTACCCGAGAAGCTCTCACAAAACTCAGGAAATGCATTTACTCACTAGCTTACCAGTTTTACCACAAAGGATATTAAAGGATTTGAATCAATAGCCCAGTTTAAGAGACACCTAGGGTGAGGTCTTGAATCAGGAACTTCTGTCCTGCTGGAGTTTGGGGCTCAGCATGGAAGCTCATGGAAGACTTCTGCATGGAAGCTCATGGAAGACTTCTGCTTCTGCAATTTGGAAGCTCTCAGAAGCCCATCCTTTTGGGTTTTATGGAGGCTTCATTATAGAGACATGATTGATTATATCACTGACCACTGTCAATCTCCAGGCCCTCTCCTCTCCCTAGAAACCAGGAGGTGGGACTGAAACTTCCACCTGGCTATTCATGGTTGGGTCCTCTGGCAACTAGCCCCCATCCTTGAGTGCCTTCCCAGAATCACCTCATTAACAGAGACCCAGTTGTGGTGGTGGAAATGGTTTCGTTAGGAATAAGGAGATACCCGCCTCACCTTTATGGCTTGGATACAATTTCAGAAGTGTGGACAAGAGGCCAAATATTTTAACAAAAGATGTTCCCGTTGCTCCGGAAATCTCAAGGCTTTGGGGAGCTTGTGAGCCAGGAACCTTGAGTGGAAACCAAGATTTATATTTATTATAAATCACAATATCACTTGAGTGTTCTTCCAAAAAAGGAGTAGGGGATGATTTGGAGACAGTAAGTGTGAAAAGTAGTGGGTCAAATAACTCTAACCAGTTTCTATAATGAGAAAGTAATACTGTTGATCCGCCAGCAGGACGATCTAGCACGCAGTGTTCTCCAGTGTTGTTTAATTGTGGATCTCTTTCTTTGGAACAGGTGTTAACGTTTTGTAGAACCAGTGTTCTTCTGGCATATAGCTTGGAATTCCAGCGTCACACAGTTTCCAACTGTCTTTATTTTACTGTGCAATAAACCTGTCTCTTTTTTTTAATTAAAAATAATTTTTTATTAACATATAATGTAGTATTAGCCCCAGGGATACAGGTCTGTGAATCGCCAGATTTACACACTTCATAGCACATACCTTCCAAACCTGTTTCTTTTAAAGATGACTATGTATTTGGGTTGATTAGCACTTTAGCTCACAGGGGTGTACGGTGGAGGGGTGACTTCACACTTAATTTGGCTAGGCACTTGGGAGCCACCGCAGGTGTCTGATCTGGGCAGGAGTGTAATTAGTGTTGTTTAAGAATAACAATCTGGTGACACCTGGGTGGCTCAGTTGGTTAAGTGGCTGCCTTTGGCTCAGGTCATGATCCCATCATCCTGGGATCAAGTCCCACATCGGGCTCCTTGCTCAGCGGCGAGCCTGCTTCTCCCTCTGCCTCTGCCTGCCGCTCTGTCTGCCTGTGCTCATTCGCTCTCTCTCCCTCTCTCTCTCTGACAAATAAATAGATAAAATCTAAAAAAAAAAAAAAAAAGAATAACAATCTGACATGAGAACAAAAAATGGTTTGGGTTGTCAAATACTGGAGGGAGGCCAGATTATCAAGCAGGAAGCCTCTGCAATCGTCTGGGGCAAAGGGATGGAAGGGAATTTTCAGAATTTCCATGTTCCTCAATCCTACTATATTTTTTATAGAGCTGATGTGTGGGCTTTTAGAAACAAAGTAATAATAAAAGATTGAAAGTTAGAAGCACAGGACTACACCTGAGACTGTAAGAGCCACGTCCGTTTTGCTGCTTGCCTTTGGACAGCTGCTGATGAAGTCCCTTGTGCGTGGCTCTCAACAGTCTCAGCTCCTGTCCCGTGATTTTTGTCCCTAACCCTCCTTTCTTGGGCGCACTGATGGCAGGGGGGGTTGAGTTATGAAGTCATGTTCTGCCAAGTGCGATTTGTTCAGCACAAGTTATTTACTCTTTAGTTGAATTTCTCTTGCTCTTAATGTGGTTTAAACTTCTCTTGGGAGATTTGCAAAGCCTCCAGGCCATGCATAGCCCTTGTTTGGCCACTGATGGAGGACTGTGGCACTGACAAGGAATCCACAACAAGTCCAGCTAGCTTCTCTGCCTAAAGCTCAGGGTTTGTAAATTTCTGTTTTGAATGTGGTACTTCTGCGTGGTACATTTTTATTTCCAAATGTATATGCTTGCTTCGGCCGCACAGCAATGTTTTGATTTGAGTTGTCTGGAATCTTACCAGAGCTTCCAAGTACGTTTTGTTAATTTAAAATAACCTTTTCCATTTAATTTAGGTGTGCCCTAATTTTTTTCTTTGTTTTTAAAAGGTGGCATGTCCAAAGGGAAATGGAATGTGAGTACAGCTATCTACACAGAGATGATGAAATTTATTAGTTCTCATCTGCTTGAAAAACACTCCGACCAGTGTAGCCTCTTCTATTACAAACCAGATGCAATTTATCCAGAAAGAAAAGGATTTCCTAGTAGTATGGTCCATGTCTAGATTGTTTTTAATATTGGCTCTTAAATGAGGCCAATAAACTTTCCTCATAGAGATCATTGGAAAAAGCCGTGGTGTGTTCATTAGCTGTAACACATGACCCTGGCATGAGTTAACGTGCAAATAATTTGGGCAAAGTGGAGGGAGTTCAGTGTTGTTTGCTTGCAATACCATAGGTGTCTCATGCCACCGTTATGACAATTTTTTAATTAACCGAATGTCTTCCTATCTGTAGCAAGCAGGAGACAGTGGTTTCAGGTGGAGTTTCTGCTTGAGTCTATCACCAGCACTACAGTTTTGACAGTGAATGTCATTTGAGGAACCTTTTTTGTCTCTGATGTTATGTAGTTAGAAATTTGGACTCTCACTGCAACTTTCAGGCTCTTCTCCATATGCTGTTTCCCTAGGTGCAGTCAGAGGTGTGTGGTAGTATTCATTCATTCATTTCCCTTTCCAGGACTTCCATTTGCCCAATGCACTAGTCCTATAAATATCAGAGGGTGGTGTGCTTTGGATTTGTGGAATGGGATGATCCTGATCTTGATTCCCTGTACTGTGAACTTCGCAGTGATGGAGTGTCTTCTCATCTCCAGTGAGTTTCTGTTCAAGTTCTTCAGCACAGGCAGGTGCGTGCTCTGTGGTCTACCCTTGCCCATTCCTCCAGGCCCTTTTCTTCCCGCTGCCCTCCTCACCATCTGTCAGCTTTGGAAGAGGAGCTGGGATTTTCTGAGGTCTGCCTATCCGTACCTGGCTCCATTTTCCTGAAGCTTCTTCCACTTTGTTCCCCTAAAGAAATACTGCCTATTCATTCAATAATTCAACAGTTATTTACTGAGAACATATTGTGTGCCGTGCATTACGTGAAGCACGTAGACAGGGCTCAATTGTAGCCTTGAATTGGGTGAATTAATTAATCCTTGGAGAAACCTCCATGTAAAATTACTTCTTATTCTGGGCCCTTTGTTCAAAGCTTCTTTTAAATTATCACACTGTTTTCATTTATGTTGTATTGTGGTTGCTCAGTTTATCTGTGTATATTTTTCTCTCTAGACCATAAGTAATCTAAGTACAAGATATTGTTTTTTATTTATTTCGCAATGAATAGCTCAGTGAATTGGAAAGAACAAAAATTAGAGTAGAACAGACCATTTGAATTCCAGCTCCACCTCTTACTAGCAGGGCAAGTTAATTACTTCTCTAAATCCTGGATTCCCCATTTGTGTATTGGAGATAAGAACATCAAATTAAATCAATTCAACAAAGTTTATTTGTTTTTACTGTGTCCTTAGACTTTAAATGAGAACATGTTTATCCATGCCTGCTTCAGCGCCTTACCCGGTAAGTATGAACATACCAGGTGTCTCCCATTAATAATTCTCTTCTTCCGGAACTCTTGGGAGGAATATAGTAGGAACTCATGAATGTTTGTTGAATAAATGGACAAAACACATGGGGTATCTATCACTAAATATGTTTACGTAGAAATTAGGGAATAGGCATGAATTTACGTATTATTTCTGGGCTGTTGCTTCTCTGCTAATTGGGTATAGGCAGATAATGACCTTGCCCTCCAGCTGTCCTAAGCAGAAACTAACTGGTGCTGTCTTGAGCCATCTTTCTTTCTTTCTTTTTTTTTTTTTAAGATTTTATTTATTTATTTGTCAGATAGAGAGCACAGGAGCAAGCACAGGCAGACAGAGTGGCAGGCAGAGGCAGAGGGAGAAGCAGGCTCACTGCTAAGCAAGGTGCCCGATGTGGGACTCGATCCCAGGATGCTGGGATCATGACCTGAGCCGAAGGCAGCCGCTTAACCAACTGAGCCACCCAGGCGTCCCGAGCCATCTTTCTCTCTCTTGATAAAAGAGAGCAATTATTTGAAAGTCTAGTCATATACATTTTTTCCCTTTCAAAGAATGTAAGCAACACAATACATTTATTATTCATTCCGTGTTAATTCTTATTATCAAAGAAGAAAAATAAAGGGAATTCCTGGAAGAATATCTGGGGACCTAAAAATAAAACTCATGGTTTTATTTTAAGCTTGTCAACAAGGGTGACAAGTGCAAGAATTGTAGCTCAGACGTGCGGGAAGCAGCTCGTAAATTCCGTTTCTCACTGTGTTTTATCTTGCCTGCCACTTTCCCTAAAATGGAACTAATTTTTAATATCAGAGAGAGAGATGGGAACAATTCCACTTTTATTTGTAAAGGTGACACTACAGTGAATGAAAATGTTCAGGGACCCTTGTTTATTTTAGTATCTGGCTTCTGGGACAGAGGGATGCCCTACGGTCTGGCACTCAAGCCCTTCAGGATGCTACCGGGCCTGTCATCACTGTTCCTCTCGGGCCTCTCCAAGCCGCTGTTAAGGGCACTAGCGGGTAATGTGGGACCTGATTAGAAGTCATTTAGTTTCCCTTGCTAAGTTGGCTTGTACAAAATTTAGAAGCCTCATTCTTTTCAACCAGAAGGGAGAGGAAGGATTTGTAATTTGAGGAGGAGCAGTTAAGTATCCCCTTTGAGAAGCAGATTCAGCCGGTTTGGGGATAGGACAGGACTGGAGTGAATCCGTGGCTTGGACTCTGAGGCACAGAATGGAGAAGGGGCCACATAGAGCTTCTGTGTGTGTTCTGGCTTGAGTCATGGGGTGTGCCACTTGGCCCTTTTCCTTACCCTCAACTTTTTTGTAGGATCATCTCAAGTGGAAGGAGATGGGCGTCTGTATGATTTACAAGTAGAGCACAAGCTAGTGAATCTATACAGAATAGGAGACAGATCAGATACAAATTTTCTAGTTTAAATTTATTTTCTAGCTTAAGTTTTTGTGACTGGAAATCTTATTTCTAATAGAAGTAACTGGAAGTTCCTGAGTCTGGAATTCTGACAAGAGGGTCAAACCCTTGGCATGTGCAGTAAAGTTAAAGCTAAGTATAGAGGACACGGGAAAAGAACAACTCTAAAACTAGAAGCATGCCTCAGTTTGAAACCAACATGGGGAAACTCTTGGGTCCAGTGCAAAACTTGAAACCTGACATAATCTATATATACTTTTTTCTTTTAATAACAGATGGAGCCATGTTGTCTGTAGTTTGAAGGTGAACAAGAGAAATTTCTTATTACTATGAAGTTAGTCATAATTGAAACTATTTATTTTCTCTTCCCTAAGTACTATCCTCATGTCCCAGGAAGCTGCCATTACTTACTGCATGATGTTTATTAAATGTGGTTTTGGTCGAAAGCAGACCACTTTGGGCAATAGCACGAAGGTCAAAGCCTGCTTTACTAGGAATGGATGTGAGAGCATGGTGGGTTAGGGATTAGTTGAGAGAAGGAGGACACTGGGGAGGATGCATACAGCCACCATTTTGGAAGAAATGATTGGACAAGGGAAAATATAAAAGCTTTTAACCCAGAATGCTAATTTCTACATAGTTATGCTTTTTAGTATATCAAAAGTCATTGAGGTGTATAAGTACTAGCACTTAGTAGAATTTATTGAGCACCATTATGTAGTAGTCCTTATAGTAGGGACTTGGGATATGATTGTAGCTAAGCTCCTGCGGCTTCCATCAATCACTATAGGCATGGTGTCTGTCTAACAAGATTATAGTTAGATTTCTGTATGTTTGATGTTATGTTAATGCATGTGTTTATTCCTGAGCAATGCAAAGATAATATAATGAAACAATGTTAGTAGAGGAAGAGGAGAGTCTTCATTTAACTGGAAAAACTTGGTTTTATCCAGGATGCTGCCATTTGTTAAGGGCTAACACCTGTTAGATCGAATTCTTTTTCTGTGACTGATCAGAAGTATTTCTTTTAACTTTTCTATAGCATATGCTGAGTTTTAAGCAAAGTGAGAAAAAGTTATTACAAATTAAAAACCTTGAGGCTTTTTATGAGGATTATGCTTTTACTGTGTTGGTGATAATAAAGCCTTTTGCATGAGTGGCGCACTTGTTTCTCTCATACAATTATGAGAGTTTCCTAATGGATCAGCTTGAAAAGAGATAAAGCTTCTTGAATACATAATATGACTTTGGGATACATTTAGTTAGCTTGGCCATCCTTATTGTACATCATCATTGTTCTTCAGTGCCAAAGAGTGTTAAGAAGATACAAGGTGATGTAGGCACATAAGTGGGCATTTACCCATCACCCTCCCTTTCCAGTGGCTCACTGCTTTTTAAATCACCCCTTGAGCAGCTCACCTGGAATGAGTGCATAACAGTAAACTTACTATGGCTGACATGAAGGCTTCAGATAATATTAAATGCAGAGAAACTCATTACCGAATTGGATAATATCCTTCCAGAAATATAATACTATGACAAAAGATGTTCTTATGGAAATGAGTTATTTTATTACCTCCTTTAATATAAAAATTAAGTCAGAGGGAGAACTATGTCTCAATGCTTTTTCCTTTTGAAATCCAAATTTAAAAAGACAATATCCTTTCTTAGGCAGTGGCCCCAGAAATAAACTCATGATGAGGGTATGTAATGAAAATGATTGGGAGGCAGAACTATGATTCATGTCTGGGGGTAAAAAAAAAAAAAAGGAAACAGGCCACTCAAAGGTTTATATCAAGACTGAAAAGAAAGCAAACAACAGCTCCTTTGGTTTGGCCACCTTCTGCCCATGGCCCGTGGCTCTTCTCCAGCTCCTGTGCAGAACTCAAATGCCCTGAGCATTTACCAGAGGTGGTCCGCAAATGCATTTTTCTTTTGCTGCCAGTCGTGCTCTCTTGCATTTCTGTCAATTGGGCTTATTTTTTAGCCACAATTTTAACAGCAGGGTAGCAAAGTTGCCACATATAGTAGATAATAGAATTTTATTCAAGAAGTTTTCTTTCCTTTGCTGATTTCTCCACATTCCATATATTACAGACTGGACAGAACCCCTAGTTAGATGCTATGTTAGCATCCCTTTCTCCTTACTGTGACATTGCCCATGAAAGTAGTTCACTTTTTCTGTACTTGTGTTAAGGTCCACCTCTCCTGATGGCCATGAGTACAGGAGTCTCATTTTCCACTAAACCCCCTATTGTATAGCAGGAGTGGAGAAAGGCAGTCAAGACAGCTGATGTTTATTTTATGCCTTTCCTTCCGAGTGCTCCTAGCGCAAGGAAGACAGAGATTTTCTAAAAGTCAAGGCACCTTTCTCCCCTCATACAAAGGTAACGGTAAATACAGAATGTTCCAGAGGGTTGAATCCAGGTCTTGTTCTCATTCCTCTCAGTGAACCTCTGAGTCAGGCAATGGTACTGTCTCCAAATAGGCTCAGTTCCTGCAAATTACATGACATAAAATTGTAATGAATTTTGAAAGGCGTCTTAGTAAATGTAGTTCCTATGGAGCCACTTAGAATCTGCGCCCCCCACCTCCACTTTTCCAGCCTCTGCTTGTGAATTGCATCTTTCCTTAAAAAACAAAACAAAACAAAACAAAAAAAACCCCCTCCTGATTGAACTATACTTATTTGGAGGAAAATTCAGTCTATATAAAATCAGTATAGACTGGATTTTCTTTAATATAACACTAAAGAGCTATGTGCTGAATATTTAGTTCTCAAGGATGAAATGGCATTTCTTAGGCACAATCCCTTAGCTTCGTTCTTTTCTAATCTAAGCTTGTGGGACACCTGGGTGGCTCGGTCATGTGAGTGTCTGTCTTCAGCTCAGGTCAGTCTCAGAGTCCTGGGATTAAGCCCCACCTCGGGCTCCCTGCTCAGCAGAGACCCTGCTTCTCCCTCTCCCTCTGCCACTCCCCCTGCTTCTGAGCTCTCTCTCTCAAGTAAATAAATAAAATCTTTTAAAAAATAATCTAAGCCCATGTTTCATGTTTCATGCCATTAGTATGTTCTTTACATCTTTAAAGTATGACCTGTTTGTATTTCAACCATCCCATCCTCAGCCTTCACTTTTTATTATCTTTTATATGGACATGTGGCATCTTTGCCTATTGTTCCTTAATATGACTATTCAAACATCCTTTCTTTTCGGTGTAATGTTAATGTTGACGTTCCTTTAAAGTCCACCCAGCATATTTGTGGAGTTTCTCTCTGCTCTCAAGACTCAACTCCAAGAAGCTCTTTTCCATCCTTCTCTCGTTTTTTTCTAATACCTGCCTGGATTCTAGAATTTTTTACTTGCTTTTTCATCTTATGTGAACTAAATGGGCTCCATATTGTTCCAACTACTTGAGAGCAGAGCTGCTGTGTTAGCAAATGATGAAAAAGTAAATTCTATACCTAGAATTTCTCTCTCAGGCCTTTTATGTTTTCTTTTTGACATTCCTGTCAAATGTTCTCCAGAGTCCAGTCCCACGGCCATGTTCTCTGACTGGTGAGGAGTCCAGTTGGCTCATTCCTCTTGTGCTTTGGATCGTCATATCTGTTAATGCAGCTAAAGCCTGCACTAACTTTTTAGTAATCATGTCACATCATTGGCTGGTGTTGAGTTTTCAGAAACCTAAATCCCTTGTGATATAATGACAATCACAGTAACGAGAAAAACTGCATATTTTCTGTTTAACAGGAACTTTAACATGTATCAGTTCCAAAGCACAAGATTATATAGAGGATTAAATAAAGGCTCAGAATGATTATGTAAATTGTCCAAGGCGATGCAATTAGTATGAATCAAGGCAGGTTTTTTTTTCTTCTTCTTCTTTGGAAAGATTCATGAGGTTGTATTTCTCTCAACCTACATTTTAACACTGCTGACTCCTGATCTTTATACTTATATGATATCCCAGTTATGTTAGTTTCAACCTATCCTTTGAGGTTGATTTTGTCATGTTATTGACTTTTTATTCCTTTCCTATTTTTGCATCCTCCAATGACCTGATAAATATTCCTTCTTTTTCTGCCTGCAAGTTATCTGTAGGATGGAGTTAAGACAGGACCAAAAACATAAGAAAGTTGTCCACCACTGGAATCTTCCTATTAGAGTGAGCATCCATTAATGGACGTTAAAAAATGACCAACTGTTTGGTTTCATTTAACCATACTGTCATTCAGCCCATATTTCTACATTGTCCATAAGAACTTATGCAACTGAAATCAACAAGCATGAGGAACTACATTAGATCCTGTAGAAAGGACACAAAGAGAAAGCCATCTTTTTGTAGTGGGAGGGGAAGAGGTAACAGACATGTACACAGGTAATTATTAAGTAAAACATGATTAATTTCCTTTCAGCTGAAGACCTAGTGAGATTTGAAATGGGAGAGAGTAGATCTTGTTTGGGGGAAGAGAGAAGACTACTTCTAGATGGGGATATGCCAGCTGAATCTTAAAGGTGATGTAGAAGGCTGTGTGGGCTGAGAGAATACCACCTGTACATGTGCAGATGGACGGGTGCAGGCCATGTGTATGAAACAGTAAGTCATCTGCTTCCACGTGGGAAGCATGGGGTGCATGTTGGGGTGGAGTGTGTAATAATGTTGGAGAGGCGGGTCCTGGACTGTGTGGGGGAGAAAAAAATTTTCCTCTACTTTTCGAGATTCTTTTGGCTGATGTAAGAATTAAATTGACATGAGACAAATTACAGGAGAAAATCTAACTTAATTACATACATATGAGGGCTCCATAAGAATATGAGTCCCACAGGCAATTGAGGCAATATGTTGTCGAGAGGTAAGGAGAAGGAAGTAGGGATCTGGGACTTCAAAGGGAAGAAAGACAATTCACAGGAAGGTGGAAAAGAGTAAATGTTTGGTTAAAAAAAAAAAAAAAGGGGGGTTGCTGGGCAATCCAGAAACAATGCAGCACAGAGAGGACTCCAACAAACAGGCTTTGCTGTGCTCCTCCCTGTCTACCACATCTAGTTCATATTATATTATAGTAATCTATTGTGGTAGCTCTCTTACTGGAGCAGGTCCCCTATCTAAATTCCTTTAGGCAACTGGGGGGAAATCAAAGTTTTTTCCTGAACTGTCTGTTTCTTAAAAATAACCAACCTAAAATAATCTACATTACAAAGAGACACAGTGAGCATGGACTCTAAAGCCAGACTGTCTAATCTTGAATCCTAGCTGTGTAACCTTAGGTAACTTATTAACACCTGTTGTGCCTTGGTTTACCTATCTGCAAAGTGAAGTTAAAATGTCAACTACCTTTTAAAGTTTTTGTAGGATTAAATGAGTTAATATTTGCTAAACACTTACACAATGCCTGCCAAATGGTAGATGGTAAGTGCTTGTTAAATAAAAAGATTTTGGTCTTTGGAGGAGGAAAGTGACATGACAAAAGTTGGATGGCAAAATGCTCACTCTGGTTGTGTTGAGAGTGGGTTAGTGGGTTAGTGAGAGGCTGTGTGTGTCCAGGAGATTGGGATAAGGGAGAGGTTACAGTGAAAACAATTAGAAAACCAGTGGAATGGGCAAGAAATAATGAGGGAAGGTCTCAAACAGAATAGTGAGAGGACCACTTCATTCAGTATTCCATTCATTCCCCTTCACTAATTGGTTTGTCCTTGTTGCTTGGTCAGAATTAAATCTCAGTGAACAAGCCCTCTTCCTTTTCCTTCTAAGAAAAGAAGTTATCAGCAAAATCAGTCAACAGTCAAGATCGTTTGACTGCTCTGCAGTGGGCACAGTAAGACATGTCAATATTTGGAGACATGATGACTCTTTATCATGACTACATTTTGCTTCTGTACTTCAAGGAAAGCATCCAGTTCACTGCCGTCTGTGTAAACATGATTAATAAACAATAACACACACAAAAACTCCAGCACACAGCATATCTTACCAGCAATCCCATTGCTATGTAAAATCCTGTGTCTGCTACTGACCAGATGATGTGAACCTGATAATCAAGCCAGAAATTCCTCATATATAGTAGAGAAATTTGTGATTCTTGTTTTTTAGCTTCTAAATGCTTTTTCATCACATGAAATGTACATGAAACAGACATCCAGCAAATGGTAGGTTAACAGTAGAACCTGGCTGTACATAATGCTGATATTTCAGGACATTTGAAGTTCTGCTTTCTGAAATTCAATTCAAGATAAAAGGAGCACATAAGTATTGTAACGTGCAGCCATGGATAGTGAAGTAGTTTGAAAAGAGGGAGTCTTCAAACTTGGAAGAAGTATTGATCAAAGCTTGGCGCAAGGGCTTTTGTTTCTGTGTCTGATTTGTCTAATGACCTGTCTAAAAGGCTGCGGGCACCTCAGGCTACCTCAGACCTTTGAAGGTAAGACAGTTGTTAGAGGAGCGGGACTGGTGTCTGTGTAGACACAGTTTTAGGATTATGTAGAATTTGAATACGGGCCTCTGGTTTCAGATTCCACCTGGGGTCCCAACATGCTTTTGATTTTGGGTCCAGTTGCCTTTTCTCTATGGCTTGC